>JAJLTW010000025.1:0-107718 GCA_030564125.1 Myxozyma lipomycoides
TGTGAAAGCTGCATCCCAGTATTCACCTATTATTATTGGTTGTTTGTTTGTAGAATTCTTAATGCCATTATATATCCCAATATACATATTATATCACAGCAATACACAGAAAACGAGTTTTAGTTCAACCTTCTTCTCCCGAGCAGCACCGAGTAGGTGCGTACCGCTGACCATAGCCGGGGAAAACCCATTGTTCAACTCCGTTTAAATACCGCTACATCTGTATATTGATTACTTTTAAAATGGAAGAAGAGAGTTTTTTTTTAGTTATAATGTCATACCAGGAAAATAGTCTTCTAATTTGCTGGCCCTAACAAAAAAAACAAAAAAGCTGTCGCGTCAGAGGCGAAGCCCTTTAACGGGATTCCTGTTGCTTAGGCTTAATCTCCATTTATTATTGGTGCTGGGCCGAAGCCCAAGCCTTCTAAGATATACCACATTATTAAAAGGGTCGGTCTATCTTCTATACTTATTCTTCTGGACGGGGGGCCCTAACCCGTCACATTTGGCGGATGTATATCCGCCACTTTCTAGATGGGCGGATAATTATCGCCAACCTTTTGTTTGGCGGATACGGTTGGCGGTTTTGAAAAAAATCGCCGATATCGTATCGTGAACAGCCCTAATATTCAGCCACCTGATATCTTACATTTCTCAATTAAAATTTTCAGTAGAATAGAGAGACATGTATTATAAGTTTCACCAGAATTTGATATTTCTAGGGGCGATTCATCGGTTTTTTTTGTAAAATCAATAGAAATTAGAAAAAAAAATATCAAACGCTTTTTGAGGCTTGCTCAATTAAGGAAACTCCTGGAAAAAAAGATATTTTTTTGATGGGTAACAGTCGTATTATGCATAGTATAGGCGCGTCTTCTGATTTCATGACGATGGTATGATGCTCTGGTCCACAGTTTAAAGACGCATGCCTCCCCGTCGTCAGTTACTAACAAGCCAATAATTTAACTTATAAACTAGTTTAACCATGTATTGATTACATGATGAACCAATCATCGTGAGAACAATCACCGTCCGCTGTTCGGCTTGTCCGGGTCGTTGTTGCGCGGTGTGTCGTGGTTGACTCGTGTCACGTGAGGTTGTTAGCGTGACGGGTTAGGGCTCTGTCCAGAAGAATAACTATATAAAGGATAGAGCGAGCCTTTAACAATGTAATATACCTTAGAAGGCTTGGGCTTCGGCCCAGCACCAACAATAAATGGAGATTAAGCCTAAGCAATAGGAACCCCGTTAGAGGGCTTTGCCTCTGACGCGATAGTTAGCTATTTGCTGACGAATTGGTAGTTAATGCGAGGTTGTATACTGAGCGGGCAGCTTCTAAGCCAATTTTACCTCCCTCACTTAAAGCATCATTTTTCTGTCAACAAAAAAGAAAAAAAAAAAACCGTTCTGCATTGAAACCCGTACATTATTGACTTTTCAAGCTATCAAAAAATATAAAAAGCTAGTTATTGGATAGCTTATCGAAACCTATGGAGGTCTAAGAACAACTCTTGGTTGCTAAATACATGGCAGACATTCTTGACAAGGTTGCCATCTCAATTCGATGAGACTGACGAGGCTAGAAAGCATCGTCAATGTTCTACCACTAGAGCACGACGCGTCTCTGCTGGGACTAGAAGTTTGTAAAAAACAACCAGAGGTCGGAATGCGATTGGAATTATTTACGAAACTACGAAAAAACGTTTCAAAAATGTAAAGATTGAAATTAACTAGACTTTATGTTTGTAGATAACAAGGTGGCCAACGAACACGCATCCAAGGTTGCTGGCCTTCACAACTTCGGCAAGATTAGCTTTGCAATGAACATGACCAAGCCGTCAGTAATAGTTGTTTTACAACGCGTCGAACAACATAGAAAGCCAATTTTTATTTATTCTAGCAACCGTGAATAGCTTATGACGATTCATAATGCACGAATGCACCTTGATGCTTGAAATCAAGATGCTTAAAGGGGCTAACCATGCCCTAAGCAAGTGTCGGAATGGTAAACTTAATTTCTTTGTGGAAAGAAGATAGTATTGCTACAAAAGAGAGTTAATATCTGATGCACCAAAGAGGTGTTTATAAAGAGCCAGGGCAAATAACTGGGTCAACAGCGTCAACCGGGGTGTTCAGTGATGTAACATCAAACGTAGTATATAAAAAAAAAACTGCAGATGCCAGACACATGCTAATATAGCTTATTTTAGTTGTGAATTCGCTTTCTTTGAAAATTATTATTTTTATTACAATAGTGTGGTGCGGTAATTCATAATTTTTGCCGAGTCAGTACTAGTATTAGTGCAAGCTGCGGGCTCGGTACACAACCCTCGTTAGTTAGTGACGACACAATGACGACAGCAAAAGTTGGACGCGCTTAGCTGATAATAAGGCGGATTAATAATTAGCTACAACAATGAAATTAGGCTGCGTCGGCGATTCGGACCTGGTTCCCGACATAAACGACGAACTTAATGCCCCGCTACCCCCCGATAGAGGCACATCTCGTGATCATCTGTCGTCACCAGTCCTTTCTTGACTGTATTTCCGTTGTATTTTAAATCTTGGCTTTTCAGTCTTGACTTAAAGTTTGTTGTGAATAAGCAAGCAAGCCCTTAGCTCCCCGTTCCGTTTCTTGTCACGTCGCCGAGGCGCGCGCCCCCCCCCCCCAATATTCGAGTGTGTCCAAAACATAACTGTAACTAGCTTGAAGCTGACGTAGTGGCGTCATCCGGTCACCAATTGTTTCGACCAGCTGAAATCTACGCCTTTTGTTTACTTATATATTTCTAGAATTCCTTTTTTTCTTGCGGTTTTGGATTGTACATTTAATTTACAATCTCGAGTTACAATGTCACTGTTAGACAAGATCATATCAACCACCACTTCGGCGACGACTAAGCCTGATCCACCGAACCACGCAAACGACAATGATGAGTTGTATGGCGATATGCAACAGTTGCGAATCTCAGATGCAGATAATAGTCACAATATAAATGCAGCCGCCGCCCACGATAACAAATTATCGCATATTGACACCATAGATTGGCAGATTCCACCGTCGTCCAGAGTCGACGTGGCTCAAGTTCCCGATATCTTGATTGCAATCTACGGCAGATTCAGATCAGATTCATTCACAACAGAGAGCGGCATCACGTTCAATAGCGTTGGCGAACGAGTCAGAATTGTCAAAGATGACAACAACCAGGAATCGATCGTCGCAGTCCAGCAACAATCTCAACTGGCCGGTGCAGTAAACTACGACCCACCCGAGGCCTTAAACTCCGCTTCAATCGACGAACAACTCGACAAATTCAAACAAAATAGTAAAGGAACGCCGAAGTTGTTTTATAGTTCCAAGGTTGATGCCCCGTTCGAGGTGTTTGCTGCTAAATTCGATCCAGATTCAATCGTCGCGACGACTACGCCGTCAGGACATGCCAGAACTACTTCTGTATCTTCAGGCTCATCAGATTCATCACATCCAAGTCCGAATTTAAATCCATATCAGAGTTCAACTCCAACAAAGTTGTCTCTCGACACCAATCAGCCATCATCATCACATCAATCGACAACCTCACCGACCGAGTCAACTAGCAGTTCACAGAAACCGATTCCAAAATCGTTTTCTAAAATCACAAAGCATTTACCTCATCATCATCACGAAGAGCACTCTAATACCGGTGTTCAACACCACCATACAACACCTTCATCGGATCAATTTCGGTCGATTGTGAAGCTACCTCCAGATACTTCTCTTCGGTCAGTCCCAATTGAGGAATGGGATCCAGAAGGCATGTACGAGTTTGTATGCACCACAGTTGCCGCTGCAACTGGTGGTCCAATTAAGATCTTTCAGGGACTTGGTCCACAAGGCAAGGTATGGTATTGGGTCGTCGGAAGACCTGCCGATAGTAATCTAATTGTCGGCGTCACAACCTACGCAATATTCGCAACCCCAGATCCAGATGCAAATATTACACCAACTGAATCGCAATCGGTATCATCCCCAATCTCAAAGTCTGAAACTGAAGACAAACCGAAAGTGAGAAACGATGATGATTTGTAAGAAGGGAGTTTGCATGGTTTTGAGTAGTGGCTAGTCGCTGGTCGATTAACTTGTTTTTGAGTTTTGTCATTTTTATGTATAAGAATATAACTATGCATACATATATGCATGAGCGTTAAATAAAAACACTCTTGATCTGATGTAGCTTCCAGTGTCCAAGGCGGCTTTGGTTGCTGCTGCGCGACCTGGGAGACAGTAGGGTAAATAAAGTTTGTGGAATCGCAATTCGTAAAGGGGCAATGCTAACTTCACAGTAGCTATTTCAACTGTCAATTACATTAAGGAATAAGAAATTTGTGAGCTTGTGAGTTTTGACCGGTTTAATTAAAGTACTGATAAGTTAATTGTTAGCAACACAACGATCATTAAATATCGCAGACCCCGCCAGGTACAAGTTTTTTATCGATTTAGTTCAAAATCATTTTCTACAATGGCAAACGTCACATTATTCACAGTGGATGCAATCTTGATTCTTGATTCAGACTCACACAGAATCTTGACAAAGTACTATCAACCACCGCATGCTTATCCACATAACCAATACACAAGCCCATATCCCACCATCAAGGAACAACGCGGGTTCGAAAAGGGATTGTTTGAAAAGACACACAAGCAACCTACAGATATCATCTTGTTTGATAACCGGGTTGTGGTCTACAAAGAAATGGTGGATGTGATTATTTATGTGGTTGGTGGTATGAATGAGAATGAGACAATGTTGTACCAAGTCGTGGTAGGACTTCGTGACGCGCTCGAGATCTTACTTAAGCATGTTATCGACAAGCGTACAATTATTGATAACTACGATCTCGTCACACTCGCGGTTGACGAGACTGTAGATGACGGTATAATTCTTGAAACTGATCCGACCGTGATCTCGGCACGTGTGTCCCGACCGACTGCATACGACAACAACGTCAAAAATTTGGATCTGAGTGAACAAGGATTATTGAACGCTTACCAGTTTGCTAAACAGACATTGGCAGAAAGGTTAAAGCAGGCTTTATAATAAACGGGGGAGTGTGGTGCAGGTCGTTGAGTCTAATGTGTTCTGTTGTTTATGTCTTAATTGATACATTCTACCTAGCATTTCATTTCTTTCCTTTCTTCTTCCCATTACTGGATTTAGTTTTATTTACTTCGCTCGTGCGCTTTGTAGAAATTACATTCCCACCCATCGGCTTCGACGTTGGAATTGCAGCTCTAAACTTGATTAAACCAACCGGTAACTGAACTTCATTCTCAGTCAAGCTTGAAATTAGTTCAATCTCTCTTGGCCATGGTCTATCTGTATCCCTACTTGTTTTATCAGTCGGAATCTCCATACCACGTCTAAGGAAATCCCGACATCGAAGAACTGTTTTCCCGCGCTTGCCGAATCCAGGTAACAGCTTGATTTTATACTTATGTTTGTGTAAAGCTGGCCATGGCGCACACATTACAACCGCACCAAGTAATTGATCATCTCGTGCTGGACGTGCCACAATTCGATCTCGAGGTACTAATTCATTTTTTTCGTCGTCTGAAAACGCAAGTAACACGTCAGCACTAATCGGTACCCGTTGACTCTCAGTAGCTTCTTTCCGTCGTTCGAGGTTTTTAATCGTATCTTGTTCCTTCTTAATCCGTTGCAATCTCGCTTCTTCTTCACGAGCAACCTTACGAGCTTCTCGTTCTCGATCGTGCGCTTGTTTTGCAGCAGATTTCTCTGATCCGAGAATTTTCATTCTCAATGCGCGCTCATCTTCATCTTGATCTGCGTATTTTTCAGAAATTTTGCGAAGTTTAGATTTCTTCCCACGTGGAACCGATGATGCTGGTGATGGTATGGCTGATCGTGTAAGCGATGGCGAGTCTGAATCTGACTCTTCAGATTCTTCATCGTTGCTGGCTTCTTCTTCTTCTTCCTGCTCGTCGTCCTCTTCTTCCCCATCCTCAATTTCTTCAGCTTCCAGAGCTTCTTCTTGGCCCTTAAGACTTAGTTTGTCAACACTTTGACTAACATCGTCATCCTCAATAATCCTTCGCCGTCCATGTCGTCCCGCGCTGTCTTCATCAACGATAAAACACACTGCGAATCCCATAACCATAGGCGCAGGCCCAATTAAGTTCTTTTTCCGTTTATCAACTTCAATTTCACTAAAAAACTCTTCAGTCCCATCAGATAATGCCTTGTCGACGTTAGTCTTGATCGACACAGCCGATGCGCGTGCCCACCAGGCATCAACAAGTCCATTTGTATCCCACGCGACTGAGGTAGACAATGCGAATGTAGCAGCTTGTGAAAGCGTCGATGGAGGTACCACGTCTGCATTTAAATGATTCTTAACCAATACAAGTGACGCAGACCCAGCATCTGACGACACGATCAAATCATGTGTAGTCAAATGTCGGGTTAGTAATAGTGCAGTCTGCTGAGCATATCGTCCTGCAAGTACAAGGTAGCCATCACTTGATAAAAACCAAAGATATTTCTCGAACCACATCGGTTCACGACTAGGTTTCTTAATCTCTGGAGAAACTGGTCCATCGTGTTTGCGTTGCTGTTTATCTGCTTTCCGTGCTTGTTTCTTTAATGCCTTTTTTGACAATTCTTCGACAGCAGTCTCGGATCTAGTTTCAACCACATCGCAATCTTCAATCTTTGTTACAGCTTTAATTTTTGTTCGTTCAGCTTGCTTCTGTTCATTGATCTTCGCAAGTACTGCTTCCAGTGCCTCGGAAATATCTGCCCTAGTAGTCGGTGCGCCTTTAGTCGACGGTGTGACAAAATACTTTGTCGCTGATAAACTTGAACTCGCCATATCTAAACGGCCTTTAATAACTGACCAATCAATTGTAGATTTGGTATGTATGTCTTCGACTATCATTAAGCGAAATCTCGAAATGTCTAAAACTTTTGGAAATACCCTAGAACCCTTGACGCCGGGGCACCGAAAGGGGGATTTCATTATCTCCAGTCCATTGTATCCACAATCTTTATAAACAAAACTAATGTGTGCATAATTACAAATTGATTGGTGAGGGGGTAAATGCGTCTTTTTTCATTAACGCTTTTTTCGATCGTTTTGTTCGTTACCGGATACGCGTCACATAAGTTTCGTGCGTTCCAAATTCTCGAGAGCTTTGCTGTGTTTGTGTGGGACAAGGGCATTTTGGTTAGTTTATAATGGCATAGTTTTAAAACAGTTGGGATTAATTATAGTTACGATTTGTGAAGGCCTTTGCGGGGCTAACGCTCTTGTTGTTGGCTATATTCCTTCCGGTTTGGAAAGTTGCCATTGGCGAGTCTCAACGAGTTGAGTATTTGTAGCTGTTAAAATATGTTGTTATTGTCTAATATTTTTAGGGAGTTGAAAATAATTTTTCTCCAGTTTCAGCAAGAGATCAATTACGTCGTCGTGGCAGCTTCTAAAGTCAGAAATGTCTCATCACAATGGCGATATATCGCCACGGAGGAAATCCAATGTGAATTTACATATATACATTCCAAGCGCAACCACAATTTCAAATGTAGCCTCACCCAAGGGCTCATCTCAATCTGTACCGGTGTCTATGAATAATTCACCTACAGACGAGAATGGACCTGGTTCATTTCTAGCCAATGCCAGGATCCCATCTACATTTCGAAATCATCTTCAAAATCAACAGTATCTGAGACCGCAGGATAAATCGTTTGGATTATCAAGAGATGAGTATTTCTTGACTACTCGCAATACGTCACGGGCATCAAGAGAGTACTATGCTGCGAACGCGAGCAAATACAGAACCAATAACAAATCATACGACTATGGCAAGATATTTGGATTCCGAGCTAGAATGAAGGAGTCAATTGCACATCGTGTTGATCAGCCTTTGGTGGTACGAGTATTTTGGCCCACTGACTATCCGCTCAAGTTTAAAGATCCGGCTGTAATTATTGGGTTTCAAAATTCAAGCTCCGAATTTGTAGTGGTTTCAATTTTTCCAAACGCTGATATATTCACTATCGACACGATTTTGAAAAGTGAATATATGAAAAATTTACTAGAGCCTTATAAATCTGGCGACATGGCGAAGATAAGCTCGGCAAAGTTATGTATTATCGGTACACTAAATTCAGATGCAGATCATAATTTACCTTTACGAGTATTCAAACCTACACAATCTGCAGAACCACAGTTTAAATATCGAGGTTCGAAAGTGTGTGGTAATAGCCATGATAAGATTACGTTTCAGGTTGTATATTTTGAACGGCCTATTCCCCGACGATTACAATATTTCTCGTTTATTCCGATCACTCTAGAATTAGCTGATCCAAGTATGATTAAAAAGGAGGCTAGTGAAAGCGTAACTGTGCTCAAAGAACGCAAGCTTAGAAGTTTATTGGTAGACCGTACAAAGTCACATGTTGCACTAGGATTTCCTGAGAATACATCATCCGGTCATGTAGAAATTTGGATCACTGAGTTGAATCTGGCTCATGAAATCGATGATGTGTTGAGGGATACGCTGTCGTCGTCAATTGAATTACCACATCAATCACAAACTATATTTGAACTAACTTCACAATTTCTGCTATTGCTTGTTTTGAAAACTTTAAAACTTACTCAATTTCTTTGGCGAGCTGTTTTTGTTTCAGTAATTTGGATAGTTATGGCGTGTCTTGCATTATACAGATTTGTTTCAGAGAAGATATTAATGGTTATTGAATGGCGACCGAAAGGAAATTTTCCAGCATTGATTGATATTTCGGCTACGGTGCAACAGATTGATTTACGACTTAAACAAGCATGTCATTGGCCTGATCAGTATGATCGGTTACGTGGCCAGTCAAACAGTCATAACATGGCCACATATCATCCAGACTACATTCGATTTTACAATAGTTTATGGCTTGTAGCTAACGACATTATCATTGGTGCCGCATTGGGTTCTAGCATTATTGACAATCGTGATTACATTGTGTCAGTATTAGATTACTGCATGCAAGAGATTTTGACGACTGGGTTACGACGAACGATAGAGTGGTTGATGGACTGGCCTGGTGGTCTTAAACTTAACAACGAGCTGGTCGCATTTTTTGGAGAGCTATTTTTATGGGTGATTGAGTTTTGGGGAGGTTATCTACGAATCTTTAGGCCGTTTTTGGCTGACTTTGTTCACTTAATTGGATTATCTGGATTTCTAGGTGCTACGTTTTCAATCGCTCTGGTGGCAGATTTTACTTCATTCTTAACATTACAGATTTATTCATGTTATCTTACATCTGCACGGATTTATAATTGGCAACTTACGGTATTGTTATCATTGTTTCATTTATTCCGTGGCAAACGACGCAACGTATTGCGTAATCGTATCGATTCATGTGACTACGATCTCGATCAACTCCTGATCGGCACATTATTATTTACATTCCTGACATTTTTACTACCGACCGTGCTTGTATTCTACATCACATTTGCTGGGGCAAGATTAGGAATTATTGTGATTAATGCGATGTTGGATAGTGCGCTCGTATTATTAAATCATTTCCCATTGTTTGCAATTATGCTTCGGTTAAAAGATCCGAAGCGATTACCGGGTGGTATCAAATTTGAGTTATTATCATCTCAAGATTCACATGTGTTTGTAGAATTGACTGTAAGTCTATTTCCTTTTTTTTTTTTTTTTTTTTTTTTTTTTTATTAATTTTTGGTGTACTAAAATTTCTAGCCAATCCCGCTATCAGTCGTCGCTATGTTTCAGCAATATTTCTTATTAAGTAAACGCATTCAACGGCAATATCTTTCATTCAGAGTGATATCATTACTACTCACTGGACAGTTTGTGCCTATTCAGCGACAAAATGGGTAACTACTAGTTTATTATCAAGTAGTTTGCATGCTTTCTTTTTTCAATAGTTAATTGTTTATTATTTTCTAATTATACAAGTACATACATTCGATTACGCTGTAGATGTCTTACCAAAATGGCAACCAATTTACGTCAAACATCGATCGAGACGAACATTCCTAAAATACAATGGTGAAATGATTTCTGATCGCTGTAAAGTCATAAATCCTCTGTAGTATAATTCCTCATCACCACTAGGATGGCCACTATCTTCAAATCTTCCATGGACTTTGTTCCCAAACTTGTCGTACACGTCTTTACCACGTTGTGGCCATTGTTCTTGACAAAGCCGGATGGTCAACGGTCCATCGTTTGGTTGAGCATCTAAAATCACACCGATTCGATTTTCCAGCATAACTGGTTCATAACTTGGTGGTCTCATCTGCAAGAATGAAAATAACATTACGATTCCTCGTGAAAAAGTTGTCAATGGCGAATACATTCCCTCCTTGACTAGCTTGATATATCCAATCTTCCTTACATACTCATCAGTTGCCATCAATTTGTCCAAATCTGACTTTGGAGCCGTAGATTGCATAGCAAATTCGGTTTGGGGAGGTGTAGGTGAAGCGGTAGGATTTTTTTCATTGCTATTGGTAGAATGTCCTCGTGAAGGTTGTTGAAATGGATATGATGGAATTTCTATATGTGGGAACAGGTCAGTACGCGCACATTCGACTGTTTCAAGATATATTTTACCATCTTGTGGTTCCTTATGTTGCTTCGGCCCGCTCTTTCGGCCTCTGGAAAACATCTTCTCTATTTCATTATTGAATTCATCGACATTGTTGTCAATCGTAGACAATTGTGTTTCCGCTTGACTTGATCCAACCTGCACACCTTCATCTGAAGTACTGTTAACCATGGTCTCTTGTGAGCTAAGATCGCTCTCATTACCATATTTGGCATTACCGTTTTTGGAATTGCCGTCTTCAACAGACGAGACTTCATCCAGAAGTCTCCGCTTGGTATCACGTCGTCTCTGGTTGCGGGCTTGTGTTTTCGACAGTCCTCGTTGATCATAATCATTGGCGCCGCTATATTATACAGTTAGTATTTTGATCGACCCCATGATCTCCCCCCCCAAGTTCTACTTACCCGCTACTACCCATGACTGCTAAATCTTCATTATACTTCCGTTTCGGGCCTGATTTGACTGTATTGGTAGCGTTTGGCACAATCAACCGCTGACGATAGCCTGATAGCGCTTCGGACTCACCGAGGTCGGTATTGGCTGATACGTCATCAAAAAAGGCCAAGCGTTGAACCGGATCAGGTAAAACAGGTTCTGAGTTTTCAGGAATCTTCTCTAGACTTGTAGAATATTAGCTAACTTCCGGATATATATGCATAACACCCCCCACCCCGCGCATAAGTGTGGGCGGCCCATGTTGTTACGTGCAACGCGTTGACCAAATCAGAAAAACCTACATAGCTCTATCCCCGTCGGCAATGACATCGACTAACTTGTGCTTGAAATACAAGTTAAACCCATCCTCTGTCACAAATGAAAACTTGCCGTTCAAATCCGAGTCTGGGTTTGTCGCATCGTTGCCGTTGAAAAACCACGAGTAGGTCGACTGCACCTCGTCGATGAACTTGTTTACCGTGACCTTTGAAGTTTTCGCTATTGGCCAGACGACGTTGATAGGATTGTCAAAATTTGGTGACCGAAGTGTTAACTTTAGTCGATGTGTCATTGTATATCCATCCAGTGTTTGCTGTAATGCAGTTGGTGGGATGTATACAATCTCATAATCATTTTGTTTTGTAATGGCCCGTTTTTGCATGCGTTGGTCAAGGACGCAGTTGGGAGGTTTCGCGAGCCGCGTTAGTAGAATTCGAGTTCAATGACCCATACAGAGAACCCATAACTTTCCTTTAAATTAGACTATTTACAGGGATGGACAAAAGAGACAGGAGAACGGTAATATTATTCAGGCGGCAGCTGTTCCAGCAAGTGCCTGCAAAAAGGTTCCAGTTTGTTCTGCCGGACAGCGGCATGCCGAACGGACTCTACTCTGCACTGAAGTACGAGGTCCAGGAAGCAATATATACAAATGTATGCGAATTGTCTGTTTGTTTCATAGCTGTTTACTTAGATTACAGGCATTGTGTCGTGCTTCCGAGGTTCCTCAAAAGTATCTGGCTGTCGTTGTGAAGCTTTATATCAGCTTCGTTGAAAAAGCTGGCGTGTGTATAATTCAGAAATATATGCTAGGGCAAACTAATGTATTTTAGGCTGAAGTAATTGACGAAATATACGAGTACCTGGCTCATTTGATGCTTGAGCAGATCAAAGGCTCGAGCGACGTTGCTCTAGTTTCGTATTGTTTCCAGCCTCTAGAAAATGCAAGACAACAGGTTGATGATGATATCGAACACGAAGACTCAATTGTAATTCGAGAAGCAAGAAATTTGATTTCTGGATTTGGATCTACAGGCAATCGTACGTGGGAGGCAGCGTTGGCATTGAGTGAATTTATTTATGATCAGATGCTACGACCGGAATCAGAACGAGTATTAGATATTACCGATAAAACCATTGTCGAACTTGGTGCTGGATCGGGGTTTGTTAGCACATTCTGCGCCAAAATTGGAGCAAAACGAATAATAGCTACTGATGGATTTGAACAAGTAGTGTTAAAGCTACGACGAAACCTTGCTCAAAATGATGTTCTTAACATTGTCGAAACTGCAATCTATAAATGGGGAAACAGTAGTGGTCGTGAAAGTACTGGAAATGCATTAGAAGATGAGGATAGAGAAGCGGATTACAAATTCGATCAAAAGGTAGATCTTATAGTAGGAGCAGATATTGTAAGTTCTATTTTAAAATATTATACACAGCACCTACGGCTAATAAGTTATAGACATACGATAGAGATTTGTTTGATATGCTGATCGACTCATTGGACGCATTAATGGCGAATAATCCGTCTGCAATGACAATTATATCAGCAACAGTCCGAAATCCTGAGACTGCAGAAATATTTGATCTGAAATTGGCTAATAAAAATATCAGATTTCACTGGGTACCTGCACCTGAACGCCCGCGGTTTTTTTATTATCCGATTGAAAACCCACAGTTCCGGCTGTATTTTCTTAATCGGCATTAGTGATCTCGTTGCTTGATCCGAGTTACTGCTTCTACAATCTGAGGTAACGCCCGCGTGCGGGTTTTAAGCAAAAACGACTTTATTTGATCTTGGAGAATTTGAGCATTGGTTTGGCTGTCTACATCCGGCGGTAGAATCGACAGTGGTCTCATAAACATACGCAAATCGCTGGCAGTCTCCTTGCCTATGATTGTTGACAGCCTCTCGATACGCTGAAGCATTTGTTTGATTGCATCTTGCTGATCTATTGCGATACGGGTAAGATTAAGATCGTTGGAATTCGAAATTAATGGGCCCAGGCGCGAAACTGCAATTGTAGCCAACGTCATCAACTGTCGTAAGAGTGTGACCAGCTCTGCAATGGTAAACGGGTAGCCAGTCAAGCTATATACAGTCTCTTGTACGCCGGAGTGTGTTAACAAGCGTAACTCCAGCGCCATTTCAGCCACAAGAATGTACACTCTCCACTATAAACCGTCATTAGCATAAGTCGCATACAAATCATATAGAACTTTTTTTAACGCTTACGTATCCGGCACTGGTTGTCAATCCAAGCAGTTGGAATAATCCAAGGAAAAAGAAACTGCCGAGGTAATGCCACAGCATTGTACGAATGCCAGACATATTTGTGCCAAATCCAAGACCGTGCAAAAGATAGTCGTATTTTGTAGTGCAATGTGTAAGTTTGAGCGCTCCTGGTCCCAACCGGTCGTATCCAAATTTCACGGTATCGTTTAACAACCCGTTTGTTACGTCGGTCAAATGAATATACGTCTCCTCCATGCCCGAGACCTTGTCGGGGTGATACTGTCTACTCAGCATTCGCGATCTGCTTTTGATTGTCCTTTCGTCGGCATTCAGCCCAACCCCAAGAAACGCATATGCATTCGCCGACTCAAAAATATCTGCAAGAGTGTTGTACAGCGTGTAGACCATATAAATTGCCATAACCACCACCTGGGCCACTCGTCTGTCCCTGCTATGCCTGGGGCTGCCTGGGAGCGGCACATCAGCGCTATTGCTGTTGTAAGCAAGCCGATAATAAACCGACTGCAGCAGTTTTGCACCCAGTGACGGCAAGACCAGCCATTGGGCATAACCTATCAAATCAGTCATCGTATGTCAATGCCCAGATCAGTGCCTCTACACACATACACATACATACACAACCTTCTCGTCGTTGCGGAAACGTGTGCAGACGCGTCGACAAACATCAACATCGCGTCACAAATTTAGTCACGTGGGCTGCCTTAAATTCTGTGACTCGGTCATGTGATGTGACGCGTTGTGACCCGTCTTTATCTCGTCTCGAGCGTCGAAACGAATGCGTCGGTCGCGCCGCCTGGCCCAATTTTTATCTCGAGTCGATCCATCGTTGTCGATAAGCACCACGTTTGCATCCGTCGTTCGTCACACTAATATACATTGACAATGGTACGTTCTTTTGCCGGCCAGTTGCCAGTTTTCCCAGGCTGCTCGCCAGTCCAATGGCGCTTCCAATTGCTAACTAGTTGCGCAGTCTGCTCAGGGCTCCGCCGGAATTCAGACCCTTCTCGAGGTACGTATCGACGCATCGACCGAATCGCAGGGTTACCGGTCAATTAACGTCTGTAGGCTGAGAAGGAGGCACAGGCTATCGTTGCCAAGGCCAGATCTTGTAAGTGCCGGTTGTTATCGTATGAGCGTTTCTACGGAGAACTAATGTCCAGACCGCACCCAGAAGCTGAAGGATGCCCGTACCGAGGCAGTGAAGGAGATTGACGCATACAGGGCGGCCAAAGAAGAAGAGTTCAAGAAGTTTGAGAGCGAGGTAGGTTATGGTCGATGCAATTGGGCACGTTTGAGATGGGTGTGGTTAATGAGATGTAGCACTCGAGCTCGAACACCAAGGCCGAGGAAGAGGCCAACGCTGGCGTTCAAACCGAGCTTGTTGAGATCAAGGAACTCGCTGCCAAGGCCAAGGATGCCGTCGTTGCTAAGCTGATAGAAGCCGTTACTTCGCCCAAGCCTGCTCTTCACGTCAACGCTCAGTAAGTCGGTGGCAGAACCCTTACGAGGAGGTAATCCAGCATTCTAGTTGAGAGGTTAGAAGTGGTGGCTTTCTGGCGGATTTTCTTTTTTTATTCATTGTCTGTAAATTTTAAAAATAAATTAATTTGTTTAATGTAGTAACTGTGTCGCATTCTACAGTTGGATGTTTCTGACGCTTCTCTTTACAGTAGAGCGACGGGCGAAAACGCCTATTTCGGTTTCGATAGTCCACAGAATCGATGGCAGTGGCTGCGCTAACATTCAAGCAGATTATGACGATTTGTGAAATGTATTAATTCTGTAGCTTAGACCGGTACTGGATTTCACAATTGACTAAATAAATAGATCTAAACATCTCTTTAGAACTACAGTGGTTTGTCGTTTCCGCACGCGAGTCGAAATCAAACTCGCACTTGATACAAATCAATTAACCGACAGTTTAGTCCAGTTCAGCCCCATAGCAAGCTCCACAACTCAGTTACGTTTGTGTTACGCGAGTATGACAGTCGGAAGCTTTGTTGATTGTTTAATTGAACATGCTCTTCTTGTCATAAGTTCAGCAAGTCTCCAAGTATCAGAGAAGCTGGAATTCCTGCCTGTTTCAGTATGGTTCCTTGCTGCATTCTCTACCGCATTCGCAGGGTATTTGGCCATTTGCAAGTTATCGGAAACTTCAGTTCCGGATATTCAGTACAAATTTCCACCCGAGTCAACCCCAGAATGGGATTACAAGTCAGTTGTCGCTCCATCAGATGCGACAACAGATGGTGGTCTGTATTCGCCAACCCGGCCTGAATTCATTCAGGCGTTTTGTCCAACCACTGGCGCGTATCTTGGTCGTCATCGCGCTTCGACTAAGTTAGATATTGATACAGCCGTCAATAGCGCTACAACGGCTCAAAGTTCTTGGAAAAATTCTACGTTTGACCAGCGGAGGTTGGTTCTGCGCACGCTACTGAAGTACATCAAGGAACATCAAGATGAGGTCGTTCGGGTTGCGTCCAGAGACAGTGGGAAGACAATGGTTGATGCATCACTTGGCGAAGTCATGGTAACTCTTGAAAAACTTTCATGGACTATCAAATACGGCGAGAAAGCATTACGACCATCCAATCGCGGTGGTCCGGCGAATCTGCTTATCCGATATAAATCGGCCCAAGTCACATACGAGCCACTTGGCGTCGTTCTTGCGCTGGTTTCATGGAACTATCCGTTGCATAATATGCTAGGACCAATAGTTTCTGCTTTGTTCTCCGGTAATGGGATTGTTGTCAAGTGTTCAGAGTCAGTGATTTGGTCGTCATCCCATTTCATCGCGTTTGTAAGATGCGCTATCGCAGCCTGTGGATTTGATCCTAGTATTGTCCAACTTGTTTGCCCCTGGCCACAAGATACAGATTATCTTACTTCGCATCCCGGAATTGCCCACGCGACATTCATTGGTTCTAAACCGGTTGCCCATAAAGTTTTGGCTGCAGCCGCGACATCACTGACGCCAGTGGTAGTCGAGTTAGGCGGAAAGGATGCAGCAATTATTCTTGATGAGTATCAGCCGTCATGGTCAAACTGTGATGGACTTGCATCAGTTCTACTTCGTGGGTCGTTTCAGTCGGCAGGTCAGAACTGCATTGGAATCGAACGTATTGTCGCTGAACCCAAGGCATATCAAGCATTGGTGAAAACGCTTTCGAAAAGAGTAGCGCAAATCCGGATTGGGTCGGTTTTAGACGGTGACGATGATGTTGATATGGGTGCAATGATCAATAGCACCAGATTTGAAGCTCTCGAAACTCTAATTGCTGATGCTGTTAAACAGGGTGCGAAGTTGATTCATGGCGGCAAGCGATACAATCATCCAAAGTACCCTCTTGGATCATACTTCGAGCCTACAATGCTTATTGATGTGACGACTGATATGTCGATTGCTCAAAATGAATTATTTGCACCAGTCATGGTTCTGATGCGAGCTGAATCAATTGACGACGCGATTAGGATCGCTAATGCTCCAAAATTCGGTCTCGGTGGTTCTGTATTTGGAAAGCGGAACTCGGCTGCTACCGAAAAGGTCGTACGAGAGATGAAGACTGGTAATATTGCGGTTAATGATTTTGCTACGTTTTATGTTTGTCAGTTACCGTTTGGTGGGGTTAGAGATTCTGGTTATGGTAAATTTGGCGGTGAAGAAGGATTACAAGGTTTATGTCTGGCTAAGAGCATTTGCAGGGATAAATATCCATTAATTAGTACAGCTATACCGCCGGTTGTTGATTATCCGTTGAAGAATCTTGGAAAAGCATGGGGGTTTGTCAAAGCGTTGAATGCAGCATCGTACGCGGTTGGAACGTGGGAATTTATCAAGAACCTTCTACTGCTAGGCAAAAACTCGATTTAGAAGGAAAAATTGAATTGGAATAAAATAATGTCTAATAATATCTATTACGATTCGTCAGTAATAACCTAAAACAAAGACCGAAACACCAGCACGAATTTATATGTCGTGCTTAAAACAACCCAATGAAGAGACAAATGCTCAAAAAAAAAAATGCCATCAAATGTACAAAATTTCCCACAGATAAACAAGTGCAAATCATGCGATGTTCATAACAGAAGCTTAAACCATAAACGACTCGCCACAACCACATTCGCCCTTGATGTTGGGGTTCTGGAACACAAATCTGTTGCTAAGCTTATCGTCAATCCAATCCATCTCGCTTCCAATGATACTAAACAAGGCCTTTGAGTCAATCAAGACAGTAACACCATCCTGAGTAACCTCTTCGTCAAACTTTCCTGGCTTGTCGACATATTCCAGGTGGTACTGCAATCCCGAGCAGCCGCGGTTGCGCACGCCCACTCTTAATAACTTTGGCTCGGGACCTGACAACAATCCCTTGATGTGTTCGACCGCTCTTGGCGTCAATGTCATCGCCGCCTTGCGTGGCTTGAACTTGCGGTAGGTCTTCTCAGCCTTAGCCGGTGCGTCGTCGACCTTGACCGAGTCCTTCACGACAGCTGCTGACTCAGCGCTGGCGTGCTTCTTGAAGAGCTCCTGCTTAGCAGCATCGACAGCGGCTGCAGCCTTGATCTCCTTCGCGGCGCTCAGAATCTTCTCGAGCTCGGCCGTTGATGGAGGGTTCTCGTCGTCAAAGATCGACGACAGAAACTCGGCTTCTGGGGAACCAGCGGTCTCGGCACGCCGGTGCGACAGCAGATCATGACGTCTCCAGATCAAACCCTCCTCCTTGTTGTCGCCAGATCCAGCAGGCGACGCCTTGCTGGCGTTAGACGACCGCTTCGACAGCGCAGGATCGAATTGCGGCATCACGGACTGGTGCTGTGTGTGCAGGCTCCTGCTTGCCATGACGTTCCATCGCAGCAACGCCAGTGGACGGACGCTGTGAACTGATGTCCGCAAAACAGACATATCGAACGATATATAAACACTTTCCGAAATCCTCTAAAAAACGAAATGGCTCTTTCGCTTGATGATGTTCGCAATGTCAAGAGTGTGTGCATACAGTAAGGCCCCCCAGAGTCGCCAAATCGTTCGGTCCAGGTCTTTTTGAGATGCGGGTGCCCTTGCCCTGAGTTACCCGCCGTGCAATTCAATTGCAGTGATGCTGATTGGCTGCCCGGCCCGGGCCAACCACGGCCGCCACAATGGTAAGCCTGGCCCAGGGTGAGGGTGGAGCAATAGGGTGCGGGTGAGTTGCTGAAAGGTAGTCCGATCTATGTCACAAGCAATGTGGTGTCTGGCTTCTTTAAAGACAAAATCACTCAAACCGATAATACATATCAGAAGTAGTTTAAAGTCTTGTTATTTTATCTTTGCGACCACGCGCCTGTTGCCGGCCAATCACGGCACCGCCTGGCCTGATCTTATCGCGATAGCTCTACAGTAACTGAGAATATCCCACCGCCAATTGGCTAGCGTTATTGATGGTAGTGTACTGTGTATTACCGGTCTCCATATCATGCCAATACATTGATCTATTCTATATTTTTAACGCATCTTGCTATTGCTATATCGCAATAGACCCCCAAAACATAGACTTGTCGCCTAGTTTTACCACGTCACTCGAGCCACTTGGTATAGCTTGTCCAAACAATTCCGCTGCCAGCTGTTGTCTAGTCTTCGCCCTGGCCTTAAACCCGTCTTCGTCGTCATAAAATGTTTGCAGTTCTGATGCTTCGGTACTCTTCTTCGTCTGTTCCGAGCCTTGTGATTCTTCTTTGGTCTCGGTTGGAATTGCCTTGAGTACATCAACAATCTCCTGAGCATGGCGTTTAACAATTTCGCCTGCTCGCTTTCCCAATGTGCTATAAAGTTCTGCCACAGTTCCGGGGTTATTCCTTGCAATGATTGCAATATCTCCGTTAGACAAAACGTACTGTGGCCCTTCATCCGATATCCGAGCTATATTATCGCGCCACCGATTCAATGCTTTAACTGCAGGTAGTAGCGACCGGCCAATTCCATATTTATTTACAATCGCCAGCCATCCGTTGCGGCCCATGCCGGTCACATCGTCATATTGCTGGATTTCATACCGAGCTAAGGCCTCGAGTCGTGACTTGTGCAGCACTGTCTCGAGTTTTGTCGTAGTACCGTCAGCCAGCAAGATGTTACGTAACTGGTCGTAAATATTCAGCAAAAAATGAGTATCGCAACGAGCATAGTCAATCAGCTCTTTCGGTAAAGGTCTGATTCGCCAATCACTCAACTGATACTGTTTTGACGCATGAAACTTGCTGTAGGTTTCAAGCAGATACGCCAATGATTTTTTAGGGAGATCTAATACTTTTGCGGCATGATAGGTGTCGAACAAAGACACGACGTACACACCAAAATCGCGTTGCAGCCAAATCATGTCAGACGACGACCCATGGAATACTTTGATGATTTTGCGATTCGTAAATACTTCGTTAAGAACTTGCAGCTCTTCACGCAGCTTGAGTGTATCAACAATATAGTCTTGTGTGCGAGTGCTGATTTGCATTAGGCAAACTATGCCAATATATGACCTAAAGTCATGATGCTCGAGATCAACTGCGATCTCGGTAGCACGTCTCAAGTCATTCATAAGAACATCAAGTGTTTCTTGAGAATCAACCCAGATTGGTGAAGTTCCCTCTAAAGGCTGCGGGTCGATGACTTCTAATGACTTTCTGACTGACTTGGGGTATTTCGAAGTCCGTATTTCGTGATCGTAAGGATTACGATAGCTACCTTCATTAGTTTAACTTTAGCATATTAAGGCAACAGAACTTACAATTCACGTCCATCCTCAGTATGTTGTATTTGTAAAGACTCCTCTAATGGAATCGCTGCATTAGGTTTTTTAGTAACCAACGGCTTGAACGGTCCAATTGCCATATTGGCTGGTTTTGTCTTGAATTGAAGCTGAGGCTTTGCAATATTCGCCCTAAATATCGAAGAATCATCTTCACCACGTTTTCGCTTAACACCAGTGACAGCAGCAGAACCCTCTTGAACTGTTGGTCCTGTTTGATGATTGGAGAATAAATCGAGGTTGACATCAATTTTCTCAAACAACGAATCGTTGATGTCACCAACTACCGACCACCTACGTACTAATTCTTCTGCATCAGTGATATGTGCCTTTCCTTGAAAGTCTGATGACTTTAATAATGAATTAACAATGTTTATTAACTCAGTTGTGGCTTTGTCCAGTTCGGTTGCAATTGCTGGATCTGATGCTTTCACATCTTCG
Source organism: Myxozyma lipomycoides (assembly GCA_030564125.1). Taxonomy (NCBI): domain Eukaryota; kingdom Fungi; phylum Ascomycota; class Lipomycetes; order Lipomycetales; family Lipomycetaceae; genus Myxozyma; species Myxozyma lipomycoides. The sequence continues at coordinate 20,829 of JAJLTW010000025.1, forward strand.
AGTTCCCGAGCCGCTAGCTTCGATGCGCTCTGTGTCACGCTCAATACAGATTTGAATAACTGCTTGGTCTCCCCGCTTAAATTTGATGCCATGTTGACCGACTCGAATCCGAAGAGCCCAATCAAATGATATCTACGAAGGACTTATTCAAAGTACTGCGCTTGAAGTTGTTTGAACTCCCAATTTTTTTTTTTTCGATGAACTTGGGAAGTTTAACAGTTCAGGGACACTGCACTAAAAAATAATCGCGAATAATTTATCAAACGGTAGCATGGCGCGACAAGTTGAATAAATATTCTGCAATTGGGTCAGAAAAAAAAAATATATTTGGTTCAGAATGTCAGATGCCAAACGGAAAGCTGATGAAGGTGGAAAACGGGATAAAGGCAAGAAGGCGAAGGTAAGCATTACCATCCACTCCAACGGGTACCACAGACTAAACAAGTTAAACAGTATTGGAAAAGTGAAGGAACAGTAATTCATCCTGGAATGGCAGGAATTTTTATCACATGTAATCGAAGATTTGAACGTAAGGCACGGTCAGAGATTATGCCTATTTTGACCGACGTAGGTTGGGTGCTGTTATACCACTCGATAATGCACTAACCAAGTCAATAGGCTGCCGAGAGTCTCTATGATCTCGAGAATCTAAAGGCTGACGATGAAGACGAAAATGATGAGAAGGACGATAATGAAAGTGATATCGAGGCGTCGATTGCAAAGGAGATGGAAAGTATGCAAAAAATCAAAGATTTACAACTATTCAAACCGATCAACGTTGACTGTGAATGCGGTATGTACTGTTACTTGATCTGTGACGATGGTGGAGTATTAACGAATTAGTGCTGTTTATTCGAACAAAGAAGCCGGTTGATCCAGTCGCTATTGTTCATAATGTATGCACTGAAGCATTTGAGAGCGGCATGAAAGCGACCAGACACACGCTTAGAATGTCACCAGTGTCGTTGACTGCTGTCGCGACCGAAGAAGAATTTAAAGCTCTGATTCTTAAAGTACTTGAACCACATTTCCATCAACCTGGACAAGAATCAATCAAATTTGCTGTTCGTCCATCGCTTCGCAATTTTACTACATTTACTAGAGACTATGTTATTCGCACGGTCGCAGAATCAGTCGGACTTCCACATAAAGTGGATTTAAAAAATTATGACAAGTTGATTTTGGTGGAATGTTTCAAAAATATTGTTGGACTGAGCGTCGTCACTGATTTCGAAAAGCTTAAACGGTTTAATTTACAACAAATATTTGAGTCCGGTACATCAAAAGATGACTGAACTATGGTCATTAAACATTTTATTATACAGCTCTTCATTAGTATTGTACAAAAGTTCATAGAAAACACCCTTACCCAAACATAGTTAAACTCAAGCTAAACGTACAATAAACAATTCAACGATGAACTATACCAAGACAGTCTTAGCTTCTTGCTTTACTCCGCTTCAGTAATGTTAGCGAGTGTGCAAGTGTATCCCGGTTCGCTAGCTGTGACTGCCAGGATTCTTGAAGTCTCTTCATTCGTATAGTAGCGATAACAAGAGTTGCAACACCTTTAAGGGTTCTTGGTTTGCTGCGACTATCCCGATCAGGGTAAATACCCATCCGCTCAAGCATATACAAATTTGCCTTGTTGCATGACTCAAAACTATTGATTTGGAGAATGAAAAAGTCTTTGATAAACGCAGAATCCGCGCGAAATCCTTGCTCGCGATCATTCTTCGCTTTTAGATATCGAATCTGCATCGCTAGAGCATTTAATTCCGCTCGCCGACGTTCATCCAGTTCGATCAAATTTTCTCGTAGACTATCAATCTGTTCAAGCTTCTGATGAACAACTTCTTTAGATAATGAAGTTCTAAAGTCTCGTTGCTTTTCAATGAACTTTCGAAACTTCTGACGCTCTGCATCCAATGATGACTTCAACTTTGCTCTATCGTCTTCCGCCTTTAAAACAGAAGCTTTTAATCTTCTTTCGTTGGATTCAAACGTCTTGGCTGTAGCGTCGAGCTCGGCCTCAAGCTTGCTTAATTTTCGAGTGAGCTCGTTGTCATTCCTGCTTCCATGAGATCGTACTAATGTTTCGAGCTCAGCATTTCGCTGAGTAAGCACTTCAGCACGCTTTTGAATTTGCTCTTTAAGCTTGACTTCCGCCTTCAGCTGACGCTTGGTCTCATTTAACTAAACAATTAAAGCCTGAATCCCCAAAATGCAAAACATAGCCATACCTCTTCCTTGCTAGAAAAGTCGTCCAACTGATCATCGAGTTGTGATCTCAATATTTCAATTTCTGATAATGCACTCTCAAGTTCTGATGCAATCGTCAGGCTCTCTTTCATTGTTGATTGCTTACGCAAGCTATCTAACTCTTTCTGCATCTGTGCGTTTGTGTTCTCCAAGGCATCGACTTTTGCGCGAAGTTCATCATCAGAAGCGTCGTTGTCGCTATTCACAAGGTTCTGAAACTCCTTTTCCAGCTGCAATACTTTCGAGTCTGATGCGGCTTTTGCTGCGGTGGCTTCGGCAAGTCGTTCCTTCAACTTTTTAACAACATCGTCCTCATCTTCTTGCAGATTTGTCCACTTTTCCTCAGATTGTTGTAATTCTTGATTGACCTTGTGCAATTCTTTTTCCTTCTCTTCAAGTTCTTCATTCAAAGATTGGATCTCCTTTTTCATCCCCTCCAGCTCTTCTTCGAGCTGTTCTATGTATGTCTTTAATGCATCTGTTTCTGGCTGATCGTTATCTGCCTCCTCTAACTGAGTTTTGTATTCCTCCATTTCACGCTGCAGCTTTTCAATTTCTGAGCGAGCATCAAAAAGCTCATCATTTGTCTTCTGATTCTCATGCACAAGTTGCTCGAGACGTTGCTTGTCTTCCTCAGATAACGAATTCGTTGCGGTCAGATTATTTGCAATTTCGGCAGCAATGTTCATGGCTTTCTGTTCTGAATCCTGTAGCTGTTTTTTCAATTCAAAAAGTTCTTTTCTTAACGTTGTCTGCTCCACTTTCATTTGTGCATTCTACAAAGTCAGCAAAATGTAATCTTGCCAGAATCAAATGAACGTAATACCTCTTGTAATGCGCCCTGATATGCTTCTGGAGTATTCTCATTGATTTGTTGTGTCAAAAAATAGATCCGTAATTTAAGAGCAAAATTCTGCTTTTTAATCTCATCAATAGCTTTTTCTTGCTCCCGCAATGTCAACATATCTCCGCCGACCTTATGAGAAGGTAATGGTGTGGCAGACGCGCTTTGTATGGAATCAGTCGGCGGCAAACTGGCACGCGTAATGTCTTCCATAGTGGTCGAAAACTCGGGACCTTCATCCAAAGATCTATCTGGGAGTGCTGGAGATTGCTGCTGCATTTTGAACGACTCTGGTATAGCAATTGGCGGCGCATTGCGTACCGACGCGCGAGCAGCACTCCTTTTAACTGCGCTCTGCAACATCGGTGTGAACTCTTTTCCATGTGCTATATTGCCGACCACAGCGTTTGATTTATTTGTTCTGTCCATAAATACTTTGCTCGACTTGGGGGTCGCTTGGTTTGGTCGTGTTACTCTGGCTTGCTGCATCGTGTAGTTATATATCTTTACAGCTGCTGGACGCGTCGCCAGTTTCAAAAGTCCGTAGAAAGCGACGGTAGAGTGCAGATCAGTTTTTAAAACCTACTTGATCCGGCAAATCAATCGCAAGCATAAAACAGGAAAAGCCAAACTAAGAAAATTTAGCCGTCGTAAGCAAGTTAGGTGCTCCAAGAAAATTCAAACCTCGGCGCACGACAGGTCGAATTCCAGTGCTTGGTTGACGGGCCAACAAAGTAAATAAACAAACTGCTCGCTCGCTCCGAGGGTCTAGTAGGCTTCAGCTCAGCGGTGCAGCCCTAACCGCATTTTTTTGCATGCTGCGATTTGCTGTCGTGCTGCAGCCTACGCGTAGTGGTCTTATCAGCGCAACTTTACCCGGCTTCTTGCGCCGGCCAATCGACGACCGCAGCGTGCGACGGCGCTGCAATTTTCGCCTCGTGTTGCAATTGCTGATTTCTTCCTTTACTTTGTCCTCCTCCATCTATCATCAACATCGTCTTTCCCTTCATTCAGATAGACACATATCTTTAGAAATGGGTGGTCAAGAGGCTTTCTTCCGTAAGTTCATTCCAATTTTTTGTTGGATAGGTCGGATTATGTTTGCTAACGGGTGTTTACAGGCTCCGCGGAGATGTCGCTGGTGCAGCTCTTCATCGCGACTGAAGTCGGTCGTGAGGTCGTTGCTTCACTCGGTGAGGTTGGCGCTATTCAATTCCGTGATGTAAGTTGTCCTGGAAAGTGATTGGTTGTCAAGTGACCGCGAAATGCGATTGCTTTTGGTGCGCGAATTGATGGCTAACTTGACTAGCTGAATGCCGACGTCAATTCATTCCAGCGTACTTATGTTAAGGAGATCCGTCGTCTCGACAACGTGGAGCGTCAGCTTCGTTTCTTCTCTACTCAAGTTGAGAAGGCTGGCATCAAGGTCAAGTCCGTTCCCGGCTACGCTGATGTTACTGCTGCTCCTCACGCCAACGAGATCGACCAGCTCGCTCTACGTGCTGATGAGCTTGAGGAGCGTGTCAACCAGTTGCTTGAGTCTAGCGAACAGCTCACTAAGAAGCAGGTTGAGCTTTTTGAGCTTCGCCACGTCCTTGTTGAGGCCGGTGCTTTCTTCGACAAGGCCCACAACGTGCCTGAGGAGCTCCGCCAGTCGCTTGACAACGACGATGCTCCTCTTCTTAACTCTGGTGATGTCGAGCAGGGTGATGTTTCTAACGGCACCACTTTCTCTTCCATGAACGTTGGCTTCGTTGCCGGTGTTATCCCCCGTGAAAAGATGGGAACATTCGAGCGTATCCTTTGGCGTTCTCTCCGCGGTAACCTTTTCCTCAACTCGACCGAGATCGAGGAGGCCATCAAGGATGTTAAGACGGATGAGAAGATTGAGAAGAACGTCTTTGTTGTTTTTGCCCACGGTGCTGGTATCCTTAACAAGATTCGCAAGATTGCTGAGTCGCTTGACGCTGATCTTTACAATGTCGATGAGGATGCTGCTCTCCGTCGTGATCAGATTCGTGAGGTTAACAACTCTATAAGCGATGTTGAGGAGGTTGTCAACACCACTCAGTCGACTCTCTTGAACGAGCTTCAGAACATTGCTGAGTCTCTTGCTTCGTGGATGGTTGTCGTCAAGAAGGAGAAAGCTATCTACGCTGCTCTTAACTTGTTCAACTACGATCAAAGCCGCAAGTCTTTGATTGCTGAGGGCTGGTGTGCTACTGACGAGCTCCCTATGATCAAGACCACTTTGGCTGAGGTTACTGAGCGTGCTGGTCTTCAGGTCTCGTCTACTTTGACCGAGTTGTCTACCACCAAGACTCCTCCTACCTACTACAAGGTCAACAAGTTCACCGAGTCTTTCCAGAACATTATTGACTCTTATGGTATTTCGCAGTACCGTGAAGTTAACCCTGGTCTTCCTGCCATCATTACTTTCCCTTTCATGTTTGCTATCATGTTTGGTGATCTTGGTCACGGTGCTATTATGTTCCTCGCTGGTCTTGCTATGGTTCTCTACGAGAAGAAGCTTCTTAAGGCTGAGCGCGACGAAATTTTCGACATGGCTTTCACTGGTCGTTACATCATCTTGCTTATGGGTGCTTTCTCCATGTACACGGGTCTCATGTACAACGATATCTTCTCCAAGTCTATGACTATTTTCTCGCCTGGTTGGGAATGGCCTTACACCTGGAACGAGGGTGATCTCATCATGGCTAACTCTACTGGTACCTACCCATTCGGTATTGATCCCACTTGGCACGGTGCTGACAACAATCTTATCTTCAACAACTCGTACAAGATGAAGTTGTCTATTGTCATGGGTTTCTGCCATATGCTTTACTCCCTATTCTTCTCGCTTGTTAACGCCAGATTTTACAACTGTAAGATTGATATCTTCGGTAACTTTGTTCCTGGATTCCTTTTCTTGGTTTCCATTTTTGGTTACTTGTCGTTCATCATTGTTTTCAAGTGGGCTGTTGACTGGTACGGCATTGGCATGGCTCCTCCAGGTCTCTTGAACACCCTTATTGACATGTTCTTGTCTCCCGGAAACGTTCAAGATCTCTTGTACGAAGGTCAGCCCACTGTCCAGGTTGCTCTTGTTTTGCTTGCTGTTGCTTGTGTTCCATGGCTTTTGCTTCTCAAGCCCCTCTACCTCAGATGGGAGAACAACCGCAAGCAGAAGTCTGGTTACCAAGACATTAACAGCCAGGAGGTTACTCGCATTTCTTTTGATGAGGAGACTGAGAACACCACTGCTGTTGTCATGGAGGAGATGCACGAGGAGGAAGAATTTGAGTTCGGTGATGTCATGATCCACCAGGTTATTCACACTATCGAGTTTTGCCTTAACTGTGTTTCCCACACTGCTTCTTACTTGCGTCTTTGGGCCTTGTCTCTTGCTCACGCCCAGCTTTCGTCTGTGTTGTGGACTATGACTCTTGAGCGTGCTTTCAAGATGGAGGGTGCTCTTGGTGTTATCATGGCTTTCATTTTGTTTGCTGCTTGGTTCGCTCTTACTATTGCTGTCCTTGTTATTATGGAGGGTACTTCTGCTATGCTTCACTCGCTCCGTCTCCACTGGGTCGAGGCTATGTCCAAGCATTTCATTGGTGATGGTATTGCTTTCCAGCCATTCTACTTCAAGACTGTCTTGGAGGAGCCTGCTATGTAAGAAGTCGAATTTGTTAGTGGTGAAGTGTTAGATTTTTTTGTTTTCTGAGGTGTTTCTTTTTGTTTCTTGGTCATTGGGCGGTTTTTTTTTAGACTGAAGTTTATTTAGATGAATCTATATCAGATCTAACATGCATGTGAATTGTGCCGTGTAAATCTGGTGTTAAAAGTTTGGGGTTAGATCTTATATTTCAAAAAAATTTTTTTCTTAACAGAGATTATATTTTGCGTTGCCAGTAGTTGCCAAGATATATTCATACTATTATACAGAACGTTGATTACGTACAAGTTTTTGTGATTGAAAAAATGTTTTCACCGAGAAAGTCCTGGAAGGCTAAACGGATTCTCTTCATAAACATTTCGGATCTGTTTCTCAAACTCCTCTAGAGCTGGCATCGTAGTTTTAGCGTGATCTTCAATAAGCTTGAGTGCCTTACTCTTTGCAATATCATCAAGATCGGCGACTGGCTTGGCTCCTTTGCCGTTAATCAATCTGCCACCTTCAATAGGATACTTAATCGCATCTGAGACCAATACTGCCGCAACCTCTTTTTCTATCAGCGATGCAACGATGTCAGTCGTATTAGAAAGCTGCACAAGCTTGCTAGCATCCAGCGTTTTTGGCCGTGGTAATCCACGTTGTAGTGCCGTCGATCTTCGCAAAAGAGCTCGTTCAGCTTCCTTGGCCCGGATTTCCTTGATTTTACGTTCTCGCTCTCCGACATCTTCTTCAAGCTCAGCTTTAGCCATCTGTACATCCAAAGGCAATTCTTTTTCTTCTTCTTCGTCGCCAGATTCTGGTACTTCAAGCTCAAAATCGTTCTTGGGTTTAGGTAGATTCGCGAATCCTGAACGAAGAAGGTCTGCAATGCTACCAGTCGAACCACCTGATCTGCGGGGTGTTTCCATGGGACGTGTGAATCCCGGAGTATGCGCTACTATAGACCGAACTCCTGTTGGTAATGCTGGGGTCGCAAATGGATTAGGTGTAGCTGGGACGTTGCGGCCAGGCACAGCTGACTTGAACCCGGTTCCTTCGTGCAAAGGTGTATTCTCAGCACCAAATAAAGAGGAAGTAGTATTTGTGAGGGCCCTCAAATCGCGAGAAGCTTGATAAATATGATCGTCACCACGCTCGACTTGTGGTGTTCGAATAGGCTGTTTAAACTGAGTAGTATTAGCGCCACGGTCGGGCAACAAGGTGTCTATAAGTTCTCCACCGTCTTCATATAGATCCTCCATTTCCTTCTCTTTGCGACCTAATGTAGCAATCTCGTCGAGCTCTTTTTCAGAGACCTGTGGTGTTGGCAGATTGAGCTTTCTTCGTTTAGAAATCTGTTGCTGGTCTTGTAATGCCTTCAACTTCTCTGCACGTCGAACAGCAGCTTCCTCTGCAGCGGCGGCTTCTTTATCTTGATCACGCGGTTTCCTTTTATGTGACGCATTAGGATCTTGTGAATCTTTTCGATCAGCACCGAAGCGTCGTGTCCGGCTATCAAAAGCCATTTTCTCACGAGTGTTATCGCCAATTTCTTCAGTTGTATCGTAAAAGCCAGCCGCTGGTCTGTGCTCAAATGGAATATCAGCGTTATAATCCATTTGACCTTTCACCTTCTTTGTCATTTTTGTACTAAAACATTAGCAAAAAAGAAAAGCAGCATTTGACAGCATGACAACGTACTTGATACCCGCGAGCTTAAGCTCCCTTCGTTTCTGCAACAACGCCAGCCGTCGGTTTTCTTCCAAAAGTCTTTCTCGTTCTTTTCGTTTGGCCTTTTTTCCTTGTGTGTTTGCCAATCTTGCACGAGCTTCAGAGAGCATTTCTTTTTCATCCTCGTCCATATCAATTGCATCTGGTCTCGCAGGTCGTGACTCCGGATCTGGATCAATTTCGCCTGGTCTCAGTTTACGTACTGAGTCCGCTGTAGGTGCCGCTTCAATACCAGGACCAGAAAGTCCGAATTCACCACTCTCCATAGCCTCGGCTTCATCGAGCAGTCTCTGGTAGCGCTCAAGACATTGTGTAGCAGTTCGACCAACGTGATTTGCAATCGTACGCCACTGTGTCGGCATCAATTTGGCTAAATGCAAAAGTTGCTCATCTTCTTCTCTAGACCATTCTATTTTTTTGATTGAAGGATCTAACCATTCATTCCATCTTGCCTTGACTTGTTTTGCAGTCTTGCGCGATAGCAATGAAGATACCCGTGCCCATTGATTTAGGCCATACTTTGAAATTCTATGAATTAGTCTCTAGTAAAAAAGTAGATCTAGAAAGCTAATCTTACGCTGCTCGAACAATCTCATCTAAACTGTTAGTTAACTGATGCTGGGATTCAACAAGTCAAAATCATACCTTCGACGTTTGTCCATACGCCACCTTTAAAGTACGGCGCCATTTGAAATGCTTAATAAAACAGGTTGGTTCTTTTAGTCAAAAATCGACAACAAATATTGCAGAAGTAGCCTAAATTCTGTGCTCGTAGGTGTGGGTTACTGCTTTCAAGCTGATAATGAGCACCACGAACTTCGTACCGCGCTCGTCCCTAGAAAAAAGTCGAATCAGTCACGTGCATTAACCCACAGCCGGCTAATAGTACCACCTTGAATTATGATTCGACCACACAAGATGATATAAAATTTACAGAGTTTTATTCAAACAAGTAAGATTACAAAGAAGTTACAGCTTTAGCATGTCCGGTGTTTTTCTGGCTGCAGCAGACATAAGAGATCAATCAGCTCATCACGTGGGATAATAAGTTTATTGCTAAGTTTGGTCGCAGACTATTTTTTTTTTGCATGCTGCGTTATAATTACATAAATAGCCATACCTATATATCTTCGTATAAAATAGAATTCCGATCTCGCGGCATTGCGGGTGATTGGAGGTTGATACAAGTCGTCGTTGATTCCATATAGTTATAGCAATAGCCCAGACCGAGCCGCTTGTACGTCGTGATACCTTAATGCAAACCTTAAAGAGTGTATTGTACTTTAAAAACAGCCTTACAGCTTTGAACTAAATCGATTGCATTGTGTTTGCTGTGCCAACGAGCAAGAAGTCTGATATCCCCAGGAAGCCGGATGCGTTACTCGTGCGTCGGTCTCCTGAAGTGAATGCTTAGTACTGGATACTGGTTGCAGATTATTGCTGAAGAAAACAGGGTGTAACACAGCCGGATTTGAGATTGAATCGGGATTGAGTTGTACTAACGCGGAGTTCATGGGGCATGCTGCTGGCTGCGGATCTACACTAGATCCCAATGTCTGTTGTTAAATCACTGCGAGAAGACTAGTTATTAATATCACTCACAGGTCGCTTTTTTGAAAATAACGTTATCATACTGCGTGCAAAATTCTAACTCTTCTGCATAGATGTACGTGAATAATTAGATACATCTGGTGTAGATTGTATTAGGTCTAAGCTTATATTACACCGAGGTCATTGGGACATTTAAAGGGTGGGGCCCGGGGGGGGGGTGAGCGGAAATGCGGGCGACCGAGAGAGAGATGGTTAGTTCACTGTTACATACGCGAATTGACTTGAACTTTCGCGTAACTGGGCCTATTATAGCGTTGTCTACTTTGCTAAGACTGGCATTAATTCACAAAATGAGTGCCAGTAAGCCGTTGCTTGTACTCAAAGATGCTGTCTTGAAGACATCACACTTTGGGACAAGTGTGTTCAAAAATCCGGCTTCCTTGACAATTTTGCCTAATCAGAGATGGGCGGTAACTGGCACACACAAGACGACGTTTATGACAATCCTAGCCAGTCAATTTACAGCCGTTCCGGTGACAAGTAGGACATATCCGTTCCTTGATCAGAGTGTGTGGCCGGCCTCGGTCATTGACTTGATTGCTTTTGATTCAAGTGTTAAACCCACGTATTTGGCTGCCCGGTACGAAACATTTCGCGAACCTGAAGACGACAATCTGACTCATTTTTTGAAGAGAGCATTTGAAAGTCGGTCTAATTTGGGAAAGTCGGAATCTGAAAAACGAAAAATATTTGAAGATGTTGTTAGCCGGCTAGGGCTTGAGGAATTGGTAAAGCAAGATCAATGGGTTGTGACTTTAAGTAACGGCCAAACAAGACGGGCTCGCATTGCTAAAGCATTGTTGCGGAGTCCGCGTATATTACTCGCAGATGAGCCGTTTTGTATGTTTACTCTTGAATACAGATGGTGAAGCGTCTACTAAGTATCTAGTGGGCCTTGATCCGACTGCCACTGCACAGTTGTCACAACTTCTTAACGATCTTCCACCAAATCCTCATGTTATTCTGGGCTTGCGGTCTCATGAACCAATTCCTGATTGGATCACACATGTTGTAGTAGTTGAAGAGTCTGGAATTATTGATGCAGGAACAAAGGAGGAGGTTGCATCTACTATCAAAGAGCTGAATGACCGACGTGGAAAAGTCGTAATCGCTAAGTCATATGATTTCCAAGCTAATGGATTTGGACAGTCAACGAAAGCGGAGACGGAGAACATTCTTGACTTGGACCACATTACCATTCAATATCAAGACAGACCAGTCATTACTAATCTTAAATGGACAGTTAAAAGAGGAGAAAAATGGCACTTGCGCGGCAACAACGGTAAGTCGACAAACTTCATTGCTTTTATAAATATGGCCTAATGACAGGAACGGGTAAAAGCACTTTGCTTTCGCTTATCACTGCAGATCACCCACAGTCATGGAATGCCAAGGTGCGCATGTTTGATGAGCCTCGTAAAGTTGGCAAGCACAATTACTTCTTCATAAATAAAGGCATCGGACATGCTTCACCTGAGATTCATGCCATTTTTCCAAGGTCGCTCACTGCCCTTCAAACTGTCCTCAGTGGTTTTACGGTTGGATCCTTTTTGCCACCGAACTCTTTCTCGCATGTTGCAGGCAACTTAACCAAAGAAGAGCGTCTTGCTCGTGCACAGAGTTTACTGGATTTTTTTGAAGTCAACCCCGACATTATTTTCCATGACCTTTCGCTTAATGAGCAAAAACTTGTTCTTTTCATGAGGGCTATAATCAAAGATCCCGAGCTTCTTATTTTGGACGAAGCGTTCTCGGGAATGACGGACAAGTCAATTGCCATGTGCAAGACGTTTGTAGACGACTGGGGTGGTGCGGTTATTGCCATTGGCCATGTCGCTGACGAGATTCCTAGGTGCAACAAATTCATCCAACTGCGCGGAAAAGACCTGCCGGCCGCGCAGGGTTCTATAGAACTGTAAATAGTGTATTCAAGGAAATAGAGCTTTCTAATCTAAACTTGGTAATCTCAATATGTAATTCGATAGAAGAATTGCATACTTTAAGTCGTCGTCCAGCCACGGCAATGAGCGGCAAAATCCACAACCTTTGCCCTAAACCTAGATATAGCCACCACCGGTTCAATTTTTTTTGTGCGCTTGAATTTCCGATTATCCCTCGAGGACAAGCTGCTCTAACAGGGGGTACTCTTCTTTTACCACTCCTCAACAAGCATATACACATTTGCCTACAAGGTACCAGTGTATATTCACAACAGGTGGGTGGTTTTGCTGTTGTCAGTTGTGGTCGCCTTTGCGCCTTGTCGGCGGTGTTTCCTGGGAGCTCCCACCAGGTCATGCGACGAAACCAAGGCACCAACGAGCTGCAGTGTTAAACTTTTTGGAGGAGTGCAATATGCTCTAGTGGTTTAGAAAAGCGCTAACCTTGCAGATTTTCTATATTCCAAGTGCAGATTACTGAATTTTCGTCATCATGGGTATGCTTAATTCGCAACTTGCTGTAATATACTGATTGTGCTGACATATATAGGTCCAAAAAAGGGAACGAAGATGAGTCTTACCGACTTCTTGCAGGATGACAGTATGCATCATAGATCTATGTTTTTTGGTCTAATAATTGCTAATCAGAAAGATTTTGGATCCTGGGCTGATGACATGGATGATTTGCCTCCTCCACCTTGTAAGTGATGGTTTCCGGTTATATTCATTGAACTTGTACTAAGAAAAATTAGCATCTACTCTTCGTATGTTTCGGAATCAATGTTTTACGAATCTCGGCTCTTAATCTAATTTAATATAGCACCACGTGGCGGTGACAAGTATTCGGCTAGGCCGAGTGGTGGACCTGGTGGCGCAAGCGAGAGATTTGACCGTACAGAGCGCGTCGAGAGACCAGAGAGACCGGAGAGAGATTTTGGCGACTTGGAGCGTGGAAGCCAGTTTCGAAAGTTCGCTGATGAAGGCCCTCGTGGTCCTGGTGGTTTCGACCGTTACGGCGGCGAGCGTGAGAGTAGATACAGCCGTGAGCCGGTTCCCGTTCCTAATGAGCCTCCTTTCACTTCCTTCGTCGGTAACCTGCCTTATGATGTTGTTGATGAGGACTTGTCAGCATTCTTTGGTGGATTACAGATTGACAACGTTCGTATCTTGAAGGATAAGATGGATGGTACCCCTAAAGGTTTTGGATATGTCGAGTTCAAGACGAAAGAGTCGCTTGAGAGAGCTCTCGATAAAAATGGTGCCGATTTGAAAGGACGTCCATTGACAATTAACGTCGCTGAGCCAAGAGCCGCACAGGAGCGTAAGTTGATCAAGTGTGTATGCAGTATTTTAGTATTAACGTCTAGAACCTCGCGAGGAGCGCGAATATACTGACTGGAGAGCAGGCAAGGTTCTTTCTCCATTGGAAGTCAGATCTGAAAGACCTGAGCGATCCGGTTTTCCATCTGATGGTAAGATCCGTGATTTCGATAACTGGGAGCGAAAGGGTCCCCTTTCCGAGAGATCAGAAAGATATACCGACAGAAATGACAGCAGTGGTTTTACAAGCCGTTCTTCATCTGGACCACGAGAAGAGAACGCAAGATCGTACGATAACTGGCGCTCTGGATCCGGCATTGCTGGTCTTCGCAGCTCTGCGACTCCTGAGGGCTCTCGCTCTGGTACTCCCGATGCCGAACGTCCCAAAGAACGCAAGAGATTGCAGCTGAAGCCACGTACCGTGTCTACAGATTCCATTGCCAGCTCTGCTTCTGCTGCGCCAGAGTCTCCTGCTGTTAAAAAAGCAAGCCCCTTCGGTGGAGCTGCCCCAGTCGACACCGCTAAGAGAGCTGCCGAGATCGAGATAAAGGAGGCTGCCAGAAAGGCTGAGATTTTGGAACGCGCAGAGAAGCGTGCTGCTGAGGCTGAGGCTGCTAAGGCTGCTCGTGTTGCTCGTGAAGAAGCCCGTCCATCTCGTATTTCGGCCGCGTCAGACGCAAAGCCAGAGCGTGTGCCTATGCTGGGATCGAAGTTTGTTCCTAGTGCTGCTAGCCGTAGGGGTTCTCATATTAAGGAGGCTCGTCAATCGAGAGATATTAAAGAAGCTCCTAAGGAGAAGGAGGAGAAAAAGAAGGATGAGCCGTCAACCAAGAAGTACGACCTTCTCCGCAGTGCAGAGCACGGTGATGACTTTGTGCCCGACGAAGAGGAGACTGTGGTCGTTGAATCTAACGTTCACATTGCACCTGCTCCTGTCGAGGCTGAAATAGCGGAATCTGCTACCAGCGCCACAGAAGCTGCAGCAGAGATTGCTGCAGAGGGAGAGTCCACTTGGGAGACAGTGTCTAAGGCAAAGCGTGTGAATGGCAAATAGAGCTGCTTTTGTCTCAGTGTGTGACATGTATCAATTTTTCTTTATGCAAGAATTTTGTTTTTTTTTAAAAGTTTGGCGAGTTTTTCTTGTGTTTATTGTTGTTATTCGTGCCTCTTTCCGATTAATTTTACGCGATTCGCTGATTTCCAATGGTGTATATAATGATGTATACAAAAATCAAAAATCACTATTTTGAACATTCGATAGGATAGGTCTTCCTGATCTAGTACCAATTACACTGAGCTTGATTGGTTTTTTGCCTTTTGCGTACGTTACAAGCGAAGAGTCACGTTGACAATTCGGGCTTAATGAGGCGCGGTGATCCTGGAGAAAAATAATCGCGTTAACCGTAAATCAACATCAAGTCGAATACACAAGTTGATTGTTTTTGAATATTATACACAACAGACTGAAACTACACTCATTAATTTAATATGAAAATATAATGCCAGATTCGTTGACATTGGAGCCGAATGCTTCTAGCGGTTACCAAGGAGTGAATGAAGTCGAAGCACCGCAGCCAATTTCTACCATTGAGCGATTTGAGTCGCTCGAGAATGCTGTGGAAGCCGGCAAATTGCGCAGAATAGTCGAAGGATGGGACGAGACTATTGAGACAATTTTTTGGCTTATATTTTTTTCAATTTTTGGAGTGCTTGCTCGACGAGGACTGTCAGCGTTAGAGTCATATCCTGGTGCACCAGTAAACGGAGTAGTGTGGGCACAGTTTGTGGGATGCGTTATCATGGGGTTTGCTTCAGAAACAAAAATGGTATTTTTTACACTTCCAGATAAGAAGACTGTTATTCCTTTTTTTGTTGGTATTACTACAGGATTCTGCGGGTCGCTTACGACGTTCTCAACTTGGATGTTTAGTGTACTCCAAGGAATGGCGAATACCGAACCTTACTCGGCCCGTCCTAAAGGATATAGTGTATTAGCAGTGTTTGATACAGTAATAATAACTGCTTGCGTTGCAGTTACTGGCATCCGGTTTGGCGCTCACGTTGGAGTTCTTGTGCTAAGCGCAATTCATCGACGAGCGAAGCGTGAACCTCTAGCATACACTACTAAATTTCAACGATGGTCGAAATTTTTATCTGTGCTTTTAGGACTTGGATGTTGGGTGGGGGCTATTATAATGGTTGCTTTGATTCCAAAGTGGCGAGGGAAGGTCTTGTTTGCTACAGTTTTTGGGCCATTAGGCACGTTCACGAGATTTATCCTTTCTAAGCGTTTGAATGGACGGATACCGTCTTTTCCGCTAGGAACACTTGTGGCGAATATTTTTGGAACTTCCCTTTTAGGTTTGTTCGTTATTTTTCAACAACGAGCCAGTACCGCCACTGGATGTCAGGTGCTACAAGGTATGATAGATGGATATTGTGGATGCTTATCAACAGTATCGACGTTTGCTTTGGAACTAGTGACATTGAAACGTGAGTTACCTAAATTGTTTAAGTGGAGAAGCAAAGAATATTTTCCAGATAGACCACAACAAATTGTTCCATGTATTCACAGCTCGTAATTGCTTGTTTAATAACATGAGGTCGATACGTCGCAAGAGCTGAAGTGAGACATGGAAACGTTTGACATGGTCTATTATGATAAAGATTTTTCCCTTTTGTTTTCTAGTGTATTTTTTGAACTTCATGGCTGACCAGGTAGGTAAACATTCGTGGAAATATGGTACGACAAGTGTTGTTCTTGGAATTATTGCAGTTGTTATTACTGCGGGAGTAGATAATTGGGGGTTTAAGGAGTTGAGTGTAAAGACATGCTGATATAACAGCGATAATACATGTATAATACTAGTGCTTTGGAGCATTATGATTTAATACAATTTGTTAATCATACAGCCAGTCTGACGTGCCATCCTCGCACATTATAATCGCCTCTGCGCACAATAACTTTTGCTTTCTCTGGCACGATCACGATTCTGCCATCAACGCACAGCCGACGCATGCGCTTATCTGGCTCGTTAATCTCGATATCAAGCTCATCTACAGAATCATACAGAACTGCCTCGTCAGTGACATGTTTACCACCATCGTAAGCCAACATCATGACACGCATTACATCGTCGCCTGATTGTTGATGTGGAAGCTGAACAAAGTAGAGCTTTCCATCTGCAGAAATAGACTTTGGAGAAATGACAAATCCAGGCTCTAAACTTGACACAGCGGTCAGCAAAACATATGAATGCGGACCCTCGACAGTCTTTGTTTCTCCTTGAGACTTGTAAGTGATGGTCCCCGAGTAGCAATGATTAGATTTTAAATTTTCTTCTGCAGCTTTCTTAAATCTATCGTTACCAAGCTTACGGTATTCCGGAGAGTCAGAATCACCCACAAGAGCAGCATGCAATGCCCAGGAGACGACCACTACACCATAAAGAACTGTATTTGACGGCAGAAGAATTGTCGAGTTAGCCGACATAGACTTAACTTCACAAGACCCATCAGGAAATGAAACTGAAAAAGCTGCCAGAGGCAATGGAGTACTTGTATGGGAAAACGTAAATGAAGCCGCAAGAGCCTTGACTGGTGTGCCCAATCCTTTTGAGGTCATGAGAGCATTCCCACTTCCGGATGGTACTGGAACAACCCATATGTCTCCATCATTTCCAGAGTTCAAACCATTAACAAGTTCATGTAATGACGTGTCGCCAGAGAGTATGATAATCGTCTCCGGCTTAATGATATCTGCTGGTGGTGGTCTGCCCAGATGAGTCGCGAACTCCGTCACGCTTTTTTCCGATATCGTTGCCACATAGTCGTACTCAATTTTAAACGCTTTAAATAAGGGCTTTACTATATTGTCATATATATCTCCGCCTTGTCTTTTGCCAGCATGCATCGAGTTAAGGACAGTAATTCTGCTCACAGTATGATCCAGGTGAGCCGGTAGTTCTTTCACGAAGTACTTCTCTAAAGTTTTGTCCAATTGTCCGTTCATCACAGTTTCAACCAGCTTTCCATCATCATTGACCCAAAATATCGCGTTCGTTGTTACTGCAATGACCTGCTCCTGGGTGATTGTAGCGTCGCCGATAACTGTGGTTGATTGGTCGTCTGCCATTTCTAAATTCTAGCCCCAATTCGATACCAATCTTGTCACTGCCAATTCTAAACAAAAAGGATTTATTGTACCCGTATCAGTCTTTCTATTTGATGCCTCACTATGAGGCACCAATTGCCAATTGCTGACGTGAAAGATAATGCTGCGGCGGTTTACAAATTACGTTATTCCCATTCTTGATGGAACAAGTGCGCCGCATCGCACCTAAAATTCAGCCGCACGTTACAAAGGATCTAGTTAGGAGCTAGCTTATTTGCTAGTTACTTTTTAGATATCCGGCTTTTCATGCGAATTTCAAAGAGCAATTAAGCCAAGCTGATTATTGCCTATACTTAGAGTATGATATCACACTTTTGTAAGCCTGCGAATTTCCTATCTGGCTGGGTATACCTTGGCGACGTCGCGGAGAATTGCAACCTCTTGGATTTTGTAGTCCTGGCAATACATACTAGAGTCGCACAAACCTTTTGTTGCCTCAATCTAATTTTAATTCTAATGGATCTCAAGTGTATACAAATTTGTACATGAATGATTACTTTTAGTCTTTACTGGGACCCGTGTTGAGCACTGTTTGGCGCACAACGCTAGCTGTACTACTACTATACGACAGCCTACAGGCGTGAAGACGGGAGCCAATTTAGAATAATCACTCTCAACCGCAAGTGCTACCTCTATCGGATTTTTGAGTAAAAGATAGCTAATCATGGAATAGGGTTGGATAAACAAATGTACTGTGGTAGCTTAAACAGATTTATTTTCCGAATGCGGCGAGAACAGATCACATCCACGTGCGTGAGAGTGACCAAAGCTCAACAGGAATTGATTCGCCGGTTATTAGCCACACGCACGCAATGCAACCCATTACTGACCATAATTTAAGTGATCTACGTTAACTTCTCATACTATTGGCCAATATATTATGCGTAGTTATGATGAAAAATATATTACGACTTGCTCCAGTGCTCAGTCAACAGTTAAGGGCAACCCTGTTCAATTAGATATCAATACTGAATTAGAGATCACGGTGAATAGTGAGTACACCGAAGAACCCGCGAACAAGTATCAAGAGTGATTGTAACTTTTCAAGTTGATTTATATAAATCAACACAAATGGCGAACAAGGTGCGGGATACCGACAATTATGAGCATTCTGGCGAGTCCAGCCTATCCAATCCGGTACTCGACGTCTTCAGCAGCGGAATAGAGCCAGCAGTACAGTCTACACAAATATTATTGATAAATGATTTTGACCAATGACTGCAGCCAGAATAGTAAATGTAGTCAATCCAGTCCGCTGTCTAGTATTTCTGATGGCGAGAAGATGAGACTCGCAACTATCTTGGAGACGGCACCTTCAATCACCAAAACGGAAACTTGTATTGATGATCAATCTTTGGCAGTTGATGATGATAATTTGCCGGATCAGCACGACAATAAACTTCCAAAGCTTCATACACGAGTCATCATTTTTATTAGCCAAACTCAGGACAAACAGATTCCACGACCACGATTGCATTTATCCGTCGTGCATTGCTCTGCAGTTATAATTGTGGCGACACAATGGTTGTATAGATTCAAGTGACTATTAGGCAATACTATTTGTAATAGAACTGTGGGCAAAGATTCTCAATTGATGTACTTTCTCAAAATTGTACAAGGTGTTTTTCCCTGGTTTAAAATAGTTACTCTGATCATCCGCGGGTCAGATATAAACAAATCGTACATGGATGACGGCGATGAGTTGTTTTTATTTGGTTATGGATGGGGAGGCTATATAGCCAACTGCTTGCGTGCATTCATAAGTGAGTTTGGGCTACTCACCGTATTGGTACTCCTTACTTTGACGTGAGTTACTATGGGTGCACGCATAACGCAAACCTCACAAACGTTCTCCGCGAGCATTTGAAAAGGCGTGAAATAGCTCCGGATCAAGATTTTGAACAGCCGCGCAATTGGATACTAGATACCAGTCTTTTGATTCCTCCCTCAAAAGTGAATTTCCAAGCGATTGTGTGCTGTGACGCTTTCGTGGGCGAGCCTCGAGAGATACGTACGAATGATCATATTGGCTACGTAAAACATGCATCGCATGCAATTTCGCTAGATGCGACACGAAGACCGGTCAAAGATTGTCAAAATGGAATTTTCCGAAAGATAATGAGCATACGCCGGACAACTTCAGTCAGATGTGGTTCGCGGGCACTCAACGTAAGGCGGTGGCATTTGACTCGCGCTCAAAAAGGTAGCAAACGCTTAGTTTACAGCCCGAGCAACGATCTTCTTTGTGGGACGCAACCAAATGTTTTAGCAAATGGCCCATTAATCTGGCAAGTTAGCTCAGGTCTAGACGATATTGAGAAATCTCGGGATTATGTGCCGTGTTGGACAGTTGACCAGTGGTTGTCGGGTGATCGGGCATATCTACGTGGTCCTATTGACAACATTCATTCAAAGCTAGAAATATTGCAGCATGTGATGCCGCGTTATTTGCTACCGAATTGTTTGACACCTTTGGTTCGAACATACGAGCCATTTCCGAAACACAGGGAGTTTATTACAAACGAAGTTGTGCATGAATTAGTGGTACAGAGATATATGATTACAAGAGTCAAGAGTAAAATATTGAAATCGTACTCTCTGAAGCTACCCGAAAGCATGGAGCCGGACCAATACGGTATGACCGAGTCAGTAGCCTCGGACAAAGAGAAACCATTGCAAGTTGTTTATCTACACCTGTAGAACTGGGATTCTTTGCGGCGAAAGGAATGAAATTGAGAAGTTGACTGTAGTTACCGCTATGTTATAGGTTAGGTGTTTGATGAATGGGATTGCTAACTAAAGTGGGCTCTATAGATTTGAAGTTGTCTAAACTCAACAGATCTTTTAAAGCTTTAGTAGATTGGTAGGTTTTGGTGGCATATAATGAAAATGAAAACCACCGCTGACTTGTCTTGCTGCTCCAGGAATGCTTACAATAGTTATGCTGTCAATTCGCCAGTAAAAATACAGAAAACATTGTCGACGTACTCGATCCAGGCTTCATCATGCAGCTTTTTTTCTTTGAATTTGCTGTTAACTACTATCCCAAGGCTTTTTGCTCATGTTCGTGTACATAAAGCCAGTTTTACATTGTATAACAGGTCAAACAGCAAAATAGATGAAGCGATGAACTATTCGTTAAACCACCAAGAGGTTGAGAGTCAAGCAAGCAATCGCACACACACCGACATCAAATTTACCCGCCTCTCGCTCGCGTGGTCGCAATCCTTCGACTAAAATGTACCCTAAACCCAATCTGATAACTAACAGATCCGATGACTACGCTCTCATAAGCGAACGAGCAAGTTTGGCCGTCGGGAGATCCTTCAAACAACCACATTGTCTCCTGGTAGTCTGCACCACACATGTTTGACAGTTGCCGGCGACAATACTCTTTAACGTTAGAAATTTAGATGCAAGATGTCTGGCATTGAGGAAGCAGCATTTAACGATCTCAAAGCAGCTGTTCCTAAGCTGATCGAGGCGGCCAATGGCTATTCTGAAATTTACGGTCTGGACCTCTCAGCAGATTCACCAGCGACCGACGCGGTTCTCAAGAAGTTCTTGGTCGCCAACAAGCAATCGGTTCCTGAAGCACGCCAGCAGTTAATTGATACACTCAAGTGGAGAAAGGAGTTTAAGCCATTGTCTGCTGCTTTTGACGAGACTCACGATGCCAAGTTTGACGGACTGTCGTTTATCACGGTTGATTCGACCAAGCCCGACGGCGAAGGTGAGATTATTACGTGGAACTTGTACGGCCAGGCGGCTGGAAAGCCTGAGGTTGTATTTGGAGACTTGGATGCTTTCCTGCGATGGCGTGTAGGAGTCATGGAGCGTGGTCTGCAGCTGATTGATTTTGAGTCGAGCAGAACCCAGATTTCGCAAGTACATGACTATGCGAACGTGTCGTTTTTGCGCATGGATCCTAATGCGAAAAAGGCTTCAAGGGCCGCGGTTGACATTTTCCAGAAGCACTATCCTGAGTTGTTGGGTAAGAAGTACTTTGTAAACGTGCCATTGGTCATGGGCTGGATGTTTTCGGCAATGAAGCTGTTCGTGTCAAAGGAGACGATCGAAAAGTTTGTTGTGCTCTCATACGCTACCTATCTTGAAGGATATACTGGAAAATGGGTTCCTGAAGTTTATGGTGGCACCGGTAAGACTTTGAAAGAGCAAAATGTAAACGATTCAATTAAGAAACCTATGATCGCAAAAGCCGAGTAATTAATGTGACAACAATGCAATTTAATATTAATGATCTAACTAATAAGTTATAACAATTATTACAACAACTCCAAATCATTAACAACCATGTATCTACTCAGTGAAATCCATCCCCATCGAAACCACACCATCTGACTGACATGCGCCTTGGTCATGGCGTCTCTTGTAGTTTTGTATTCCTTGACATTGTTGACTACCACCAGTGATCGTTTGCTGTCGGTCACAAACCTGTTGTAAAGATATGTGATTGGAATATCGACAAACGATATATATTTGCGTAGAATGCTGCTCGATCGCAGCACCCATACTTCCCTATCGTCCAGCCGTCCTTGGGCTTGTAATTGATGCCTGACATACTCGTACAGCGACTTGTGATTGCCATGCCCACTGACTCCGTCATTGTCAAATGTCAAAATAACATCCACATCTTCCAAATAAGGACTGACAAGCCCCGCAATCGCATCTGCTGGCCACGTCCTGCCCATCTCGTCCTGGACCCTCGGGTCGTCGAATATAACGACGTTGGCAGGAGGAACACCGAACATGGCCGCGGATGCTCGCAACTCGCCTACCCTAGTGGCACCCAAGTTTTCTGCATTGCCAGTGGAAAGACATAGTATCCTGAGCTGCGTTTCTGCACCAGCATCTTCAAGATCACCCGAATTTGTTCGCAATGCCTCGCGTCTGAGTGCGCTCAGCGTCGGACCAAAAAACATTACCTCATCGTCTGGATGTGCAATCACTAGCGCGATCTTCTTGTGGGCAAAGTGCGCCCTAAACATGCGATAATTAGGCGATACAAACAGCGGATAGAGAATAAACTGCACCACCAACCTGCTCCGGTCAGTAACTTCGTCGCCACCGGCAGTCACTGTACGTACCACACCAAAATCGGTATCAGAATGATCGCAATTGCCCTCGGGAGGCGCATCATTGCTACTCTAGCCGACTACCAAAGAGAGCCTCGGGCCCACAGCAAACAAACAAACTAGAAAGCCAGAAGCCAATGCCGGAATTCTGCCTGCCAGGCCAAAACCATTCTGTTTACTTGCTGCATCGCTATCGTACAGCTCGGAGCTGCCCGAGCACCCCGCCACGAACCCCTCGGCGCGCCGCTTGCCGTGCGTTGATATGCGTGCGTGTCCACTGTTCACGCCCGCCAGGACTTATGTAGATTGCACCCAACTAACCTACGCTGTCGGCTTTCTTCGAGCAAGGACATCCCCATCCAGAAGTCGTAAACAATCGGCAATTTTGGAGGTAACCAGACAGTAACGGTGTCGCTACTCGTCCTGGAACGTGCAGCAGCTCAATTGCGCCACCGCACGAGCTCGTCTACCTTTTTTGAAGTGAACTGCTTCAGCAAGACCCAGCGCAAACTGACTCCAGATATACCGGCAGCGAGCGCAGATATGGCTGCCAGTGGCACCCCGCAAAAATCGGCGCTGAAGACATCGTCGTCATCTAGTCCGCCAGTGCAATTCGCAGACAAGGATGGGAATGCAGTCTCGTTGTCGAGCATCGTCAATGCGGCCGTCGGCACCAGCTCTTCGCCAGGATCAACTGCGGACAATACGCCCGCGACGCCGAGCAAGCGGGTAAAGTCAGTGTCATTCCACAAAGACACTAAACCACCGTCGGACGACTACGATCCTGCGCGGGACTCGTCGTCGCCTGATTACGTGCCTACGAAGCGCGAGGAATACATGTTCGTGCTGCTCGACTACATGATGGTGCTCGTGCCGCTGGTCTCAGTCCATGCAGTGCTCGACGTTTTCGTGCGACGGCAGTACGGCCAGGACGTTGTGGTTGCAGAGCTCGGCCGTCGTACGATGGTTGCATTTGGTGTTCTGTTTGTGCTGCATTCGACCGTGCACCCCACCAGGTCTGCTATCGGCATCCAGATGTTGCTGCTGTTCTTTGCAGTCCTGCTCGGCACCTATCTCATCCACGCCAGCTCCAACCACGACTACTATGCGGTCATGAAGCAGGCGCCGCCGCTCGGCACTCTACTGGTCTGGCTGGCGATTGAGCTCGAATACTACTGGTCTGTCGTCGCATGCTTTACCGCGGGCTTTGTCACGTGGCTCATACGAGTGCCTAATCTGCCATCATGACCTGTTCAACTGAGACCACTCTGCCTGTATTATACGTATTTTCGGTCACTCTGTAATATAGTTGTTAATAAACTAGGATGAACTATGTACAATGCCAGGTTACACAACTAATATATATGTAGCATCATCGCCAAATAGTAAATACCGCCGGCCCCTTTGGGACTTGAGGGCCACGCTGGGGTGCTACCGAGTTTACAACCGCTTCCAAGTTCTGGGCATCGCCCGCCGCAGTCCACACCGTCGCCCATCTCCGGCGCACGTTGTTTACACGCATCACGGAGGTCTCCTTCTCGGCCAGGGCTCCGAAGCATCGATACAGGCACCAAATACTGCACACACGTCATCTAGTAACAAAGCGAAAAGGTTTTTTGTCGCAGGAGCGCGCTCTGCCGGTTTATATAAGGTCCTGCTCGGCCTGAGGTCGTCACTACTGCTAGTGCTGTTGCTGCTCATCACATCGCTCGTGGATCACAATGGTCTCGTCTTCCTACAACGAAAAGCTCCCATATTCAGACGCCAAGCCTGCGGTTGAGGCTGCTAACGGCTCGCTGGAGCAGCTGCCTTCCTATGCTGCCAGCTCCAGATTCCCCATGTACCGATCCACCTCGGACACGATCCAGCTCTACGAGCAGCGCCGCAAGCAGCGCACCATCCGCAGAGCTGCTATCATTGCCGTTGTGTCATGCGTCGTCGTTGTTGTTTTCTTCACAAAGGCGTTCAACTTCTCAGAGGACGCTGAGCGTTCGACCTCGTGGGTCAAATCTATCTTCTCTGGCCCATGGTCGCGGTGGTCCGGCAACGGCGACAAGCCGGTCTGGAGACATCGTGGCAGCTACAACTGGCACAACCACCAGCACAGCCATGTCTCGTTCCCCTCTCGTGTCTCTACTGCTCACACCTGTCCCGTTTCGTTTGAAGTTTCGTGCCACCTTGGAAGCTCTGCTGATGTTGACACCTGCTGCGTCAACTCCCCTGGTGGACAAATCTTACTTGCTCAGTTCTGGGACTTTGCTCCTGCTCTTGGTGATGCTGACAAGTGGACTGTTCACGGGCTGTGGCCCGACAACTGCGACGGCTCTTTCGAGCAGTTCTGCGATGCTACCCGCGCTATTCCTTCCGTCAAGCTTGCTCTCCAGGCCGCTGGTGCCTACGAACTTGTTTCTACCATGACTGAGACCTGGAAGTCTATCAATGGACGCGACGATCATCTATGGACTCACGAATGGAACAAGCATGGTACCTGCATCTCGACTCTTGAACCCGAGTGCTACGGCCCTGAGGACAACTCTACCACTGCTCCTATAGTTGAGTACTTCTCCCAGGCTCTCGACCTTCACCAGACTCTGGATACTTTCAGTGCTCTCAAGGCTGAGGGCATTGTGCCTGCTTTCGATGTCCGCTACAACCGTGACGACATTATTGCTGCTATTGCTTCCCACGTTTCTGATGGCCACAACGTTACTCTTGGCTGCACCCACGATGGTCTTCTCAACGAGGTTTGGTACCACTTCAACGTCCGCGGCCGTGCTCAGGATGGTGAGTACCTCTTCACTGATCCAGATGGACCCAAGACTTCCTGCCCTGCTACTGGTATCAAGTACTTCCCTAAGGTCTACCGCGAGGATCCCAACCGTCCTTCTCCTTCGGACCCCAACTCACCTTACCTTGGAAAGGGTTACGTCGTTGTCAACGACGGCTCTGAGGGTTGCTTGATCTCGCAAGGCTCATGGTATGCTTCCGGCACCTGTGCTACTTTCCGCGCCATTAACTCTACCTTTGGTGGCATCGAGCTGCAGTCTTCGCGGGGCAAGTGTGCTATCTCCGTTGAAGGCAAGCTTGAGTGTGGCCATGAGCTTACTCCTTCGCAATTCGAGGTTGACGAGTCTGGTGTTATTTCTTACGGTGGCTCTTCCAAATTCGGTGCTTACCGCACCGCTACAGGTTGGCTCAAGGAGGGCATCTGGACTGGATCGTCTGCTTCGAAGCTCAATCTTCCAGTTGAAGTTACTCTCAACTGGCAACCAATGGCCTTCTAGATTTTAGATTCCATACTTACGAATATATAATTTTAAGAATAACGGGTTTCTGCACTAATTTTTTTTTTTTTTTTTTTTGGTTTTCTTGGTTTTTTCTCTTTTTTCAATTTTGGATTTCATTGCCTGGGATTGTTGTAAACTTAAGCTAAATAATATTATTAAGGCTTGTATCAATGTGATGATACTTAATATATATTCAGTTCAACTCTGTAGCACTAATATACAACAACCGTGTCATTTCTAATCTTGCTGGAACATAGCTAGGAATCCCAAGGAACCCAGTAATAAATATTTTGCCCACAAATTTTCGGTTAGCAAGATTGTAATGTAGCCCACCCACGGAACGTATGCCTTGACAGCACCAATGACTTCTTTTTCCCGGTCAAGATAATATTGCTTATAAGCATATAAATCGACATCATCCATTCCGTTATTGTCGCCTTTTGTCAATAGCATTTGTTTGCTTTCCCTGTCGTGATGTAAGTACTGTTGAGATCAATTACAAAACAAATGGTCATCGACTTACGAAACATGATTTCGGACAACTCTGTGCACGATAGGAATATTACGCCCCTTTACATTATAAACCACAATATCTCCAACTTTAACTCTCGGACTCCGGTTCCATAAAAATAAAACATCACCTCGTTGGAAAGCAGGTTCCATAGATCCAGATAATACCACCACGATGGGACTAGGCGAATCGGATACGACCGAGAGCCCTTTCCAAAACATATACGCTGTGGTTAGAACAAGACTGAAGTTCAGAGCGTGTAAGAGTGTCGTCCGTAATTGTGCTCCTGATAACTGAGGTAGCATTGTGTTTTACTGTTAATCTGGTTTTTGGTTATTTGGTTTGTGAAATCGATAAGAAGTGCCGGTTGTTCGAGGAATTGGAACTTCGAAGCTCGGTAGCGCCAAATCGTGACAAAGCCGCGCGCGCGACGAACGCGACTCCTAATGTTTACCAAGGCAGTCATGATCGATTATATCATATTTTTGGATGTTTATTTAATTATGTTTTTAAAGTATTTGTATATAGTCAAGCAGTTTAAAGTTTGCTTTGTGGGGAAAATCTACAGTGACCGTCTTAATTGAAATCGACGAAATGTGGAGTCGATATCATGACAATAAGTAACGAAAAAGTAAAGATATATCATTAACTATCTATTAATGATGCAAAATTGTACATAAGCTATCAGTGCAAATAGCTGTAAGCTATTCGAGTGTCTTAAAAACCTTTAAATTCCCTTTATATACGACACATTACGAATCAAAATCGAAAACAATATCTCGCCAGATTTTGCAGTTCACAACTGCTCCTCTTTCCGCATAGACAGTTTTTTACTGACATATATTGTGTTACATAACTTGTGAAATTCCTTCCCCAAAGCTCCGGAAGACTCCATGCTATCTTTAAGAAGTTTAACCGGGTAGGTATATTCATGACCATTATGCTTTCATGCTTCCGTCACCATATGATTAAGACTTGACTCAAGTCAATTAGTTAGCTTTTTAGAAATACAATGTGTATCTGCATATTAGGTTTACTTTATTTTCTGTCGTTGCCTAGTTGGATCTTGTCAATCCCTAAGAAATCCTGTGTCCACGGTAACCTAAACTTCAGTCTAATCGTATCGGTCGACAACTGTTATATTCTCTATTCTCAACTTCAAATTCAGCACTATTTTTCGGCACATGGTGGTTATCCACGGCCACGCGACCAATCCGGCCTTGTCGCAAAGCTTTTCGCAGAATAAAAATTAATATCGAAAGGCAGCAGCAGACCGAGTATCACTTTTACTTGTTCGTCTGCAAGTTGATTCTTCAAACCTGATTCTTTTTTAGAAAATGCCTTTTCACTAACCATGATTTTTCCGTATCTGTCGTACAATATTGAACGTGTTCTGCTTGCTAATTGATTCCTTGCTTGAACGTCTCACACAGCCTTAGTGAAAGCCATAAAACTCTACTTTTTTATAAACCCATTCATGAAACTTGTCAAGTGTACTCTCTTAATCGTTATTAGAGTCCAACTCCACCACTTCAAAAGCAAAATCAAGGATACACTGCTGTTGCGCTGTCATGGCAGCTTCTTTCGATATCTATCGAGCATCCTCCGCACTCAAATTAAGCATTTTGTCTTTCAAATTATCTATTAATATTTTTTATTTGTCTTTTCAGTTCGCAAGCTCCAATCATTGAGTCTCATTGTTACAAGGTTTGGACTCGGGAGAATCATAGCAGAGTAGCAACTCCGTGCTATGAGATTCTTCTTTGATCTTCTCTTATAGGCTACGATTTTGTGCAATAAATCCATGAAGACTCGCATAGCAAAAAAAAGATTATAAACTCGTTCGAGGTAAGCAGTACCCATTCGGTTAATTGCAAGTATTCAGCTAGTGCACCTTTCATTTCTTCTCATTTCGCGGGTAATAGCGGAGAGCACATGTGGGGAATCATGCCCTGGGCTCGGTTTAGGGTACGACACTGCGTGTCGCGTCAGAGGCGAAGCCCTCTAACGGGGATTCCTATTGCTTAGGGTTAATCTCCATTTATGTTGGTGCTGAGCCGAAGCCCAAGCCTTCTAAGATATATTAGATTGTTAAAAACTCGCTCTATCCTTTATATACTTATTCTTCTGAACGGGGCCCTAACCCGTCACACAATTTTGGTCACGTGCCAGCCCTAGTCCTAATGGCTTAGGGCATTCTGTGAGCGGCCAAAATTTTCAACCCATACAAAATTCCTCGATTTCAAAGCGCATTATCTCGCCGACATTACACTCAAATGAAAAGATGAGAACGCTTCAGTATTATCTCATGAATGAATTGTATTATTCAGTTTTTTATTTAACGGTGAGTATTTTCATTGTTGTGCTGTGCGTTGTCAAACACGCGAACACTTGGTGTTGTGTTGAAGGCTCGCCCACTGTATTTAAGGTGTTTATGCCAATTTGTTCAAGGTCAATCCGCGCGTCACCAGCCAATGTTCGAATGCCTGCCGTCCAAACGCACGTTTCATCGCGCAGTGCCAGGCAACCTTATTAGCCGCCGGATTGCAGTTTAACACCCCATCTTTTACAAGCTAATTATTAGTCTAGAAGTGGATGGCTGCCTCGTTTATATTCCTATTCCGGTTTAATTGGTCCGAGATCCATGCGGAATTGCCCCTTTTGTGTGCTGTAATCCATAGTCGTCTCCGATGAAAGTGTTGAATTATCTTGTATTAGCCTAAGTCCATGACTTGAAACATAGTTAAACTTGTTAGTTTTGTTAAAAGCCAAGTATCAGTCATACGCTGAAAACTGTTAAGCCTCGAGACCAGCTGCGTTAGTTTGAGCGCTATGCCATGAAAGTAGCAGGTGGTTAGTGACCTTACAATATTAGACTGCTGGTTCGTTTGACGCACTTCTGCATTATAGTGGATACCATGAAAAGAAGCTTGATTTTACAATTCGAAGTCCGTTGTATGCATATCAGGGGATACATGGCGTTGCCAAAAAGGCGACAGGATACGTAGGCAGTTTCGAAAAAGAAGCCATCCAATTGTCCCGAGTCTAGAGAACAGGACACTAGTTTTTTGGTAGTTCTAAAGGCATTTGCAATTTTAGTGATATATATATATATATATATATATGTTACTTGATTAATTTTAAAACATGTTTCTGCCAATCGACTGCTGCTAAGACAAGATTGTGGGTATGAGGCAGCAATGAGAACGCACCTTCAGTCCTTTGTCATGAGCGAGAGACATGTTCGCTTCGTGCCCCTTTCGTGGGCCATGGATTATGATTGACCAGAAAATTGTACCAGCGATCAAAAAAAAAAGCAAGAGCCAGCTTATGTATTGCAATTAGTGAGTTAAACAGCATTCCCACAGCAAAGTTGTGTTATACAAAATAAACCAAATGTATAAACAAAATTATGGAACAGCAGATTACAAATATCAAACAAAACCAAACCCGTTATACACCAAGATGCCCGGACCACCCAAGTAGTTCAGGCAAAATACCCAACTAAAACAAACTATAAGTAACAAAAAGGGTGGAAATCTAGTACAAGATGTAAAACCAAAACCCAATTAAATTACACAGCGACAACCAGTTTCTCACTGAAAGAGCAACAGATTTAGATTTTATTGGTCTTTATGTAATGGCCTGGTGAGCGTCCGCGAACCATGATCCCCACAGTGGCCACACTTAAGATCTCGACAAGCTCGTTGTTGTCGATGCAGGCGTAGAGTACAGCCACGAGACGAAACATCTGTTGAGCAGTGTTTTTTCGGCCATTGTTGGCTGTGGATTTTTCAAACTGCAGCCTCTCAAAGACGATGCTGTCATTCATAAACGTTGACAGCGGAGAAGAACTTGAGAAGTCCAGTGACAAGCTAGAAGATAACTCTCTAGACGGACTATTCGATGTAGAAGAAGATGTTCCAGGGACACTACTTCTGTAACCAGGTCCAGGCTGATAGTGCATTATTGGAGGTAAAGTTCGTGATCGTACCAGTCTGGGATGGATCTTGGTTGGCACCGGTACGCGACTTGGACCACTGTCACGCTTCGTAGTCTGCTGCACAAGAGTTACAGGCTTCGAATTAAGCTCATCCTCTGCTTTGATTGCAGTAGCAAAGTAGTTGACTTTAGCCAAGCGGCCTCGATCAAGCATAACGTAGAAAGTGTGGTCATCAATAGCAGCGCGTGGTAGCGCATCCATCACCGCGTCAATCCCAGACAGTGGCATCGCGATCTCAGCCGACATCGCTACTGAAAAGTAATTCCGGCGATATGCAACCCAGCGCGAGTTCTCATAGCGCATTCCACGAGGGACTGTGACAGATAATTGAGGGATGACAGTAGTCACGTTAGACGGGGAAGATGGCGACGACATTGGCGATGGAGGCGATGCGCCAAGCTGGGTGAATACGTCGCCCATAACAACCAATTGACGAACAGTGCGAGAGTAGCTAAATGGCAATTGAATCGGCTCAGGAAGCACAGGTGTAGTAGATTGTCCGGCCTGGTTTAGAGTAAGTCCCAGGGCAGCTGGAGGTTGGATCAGCATGCTGAATGGCATGGAGGTGGCCGCATGCTGATGTTGCTGCGAAGACGAGGGCGACGATGTTGGCGACGACGACATGATCTCCAAAGATCCGGGATGTGGCGAGCTAAGCGTATTACGCATCGAAGAAAATGGAAAGTGCTGTGCTTGGTGCTGTGCGTAGGCGTTGTAATGCGGTAGCGACAAATGGGACAGCATCGGGGCGATTAGAGAGAGCGACCAGGAACAACAAAATGCAAAAGTAGCACAACCAGAGCAGCCAAAATGAGCAAACGAAAGGCAGAAATATATAGTGCAAATCCTGACCGATCACCTAACGAAGCAGATTGTGGGGGACCTTTATATGCTCCTGCAGTAGGCGTGCTACCAGCGACTCGCGATGAGCTCTGCTCACCCTGAACAAGCCAAGAGCCACCAGATGTCTACAGCACGATTCAATTACCAGCCCTGAATAGGCAACCCAATTGGAAACGGGCCATCGCTCGGCAAAATAGAGAAAAAGCACCAAGTGAGTGGTACCGAACGACCGAATAGGCAGGCACATGGAACACTGCGGGGCCTCCCGTGAGGCCATCGCAAGTGCCTTGGGTTCACGGACGTCCAGTTTGTGGCCCTTGCCGGCTCTGGAAGCGGCCCCAATCAATCAGCAGCTCGCTCCGACACTACCATACCCGCCACCACGACAGCTACGGTCATAGTGCTAGCACAACGTCCCAGTGCGTCGTGGATATCTCATATGCTGCGATGCATCTGGAAAAACTGAGTGCGTTTGGATGCGCGGCCATCGCTGCGAATTGGGATACATACTTAGCCGGGCACTAAATCTGGCTTCGAGCGACTGGGATCTTCTGCTACCTGCCCCAGAGCCTCAATTGTGAGATGAGCTAAGCTGCGATTTTGCCTGCATCGCAATTTTGCTCTAGTTAATGGACGCATTTGTTACTTCTTACAAATTATTATTATGGCACAGCGTTTTTGAAAAGTGAACTGGGGAAAGTAACTTATGTACATACATACATTATAGTTAAGTTGGAGTGCGTGCAGTTAGGAGTTTCTCCCAACAATCGCGGACAAAAAAAAATCACCGATTGCTCCTCCGAGTCCCAAGTTCTCCCAACCGATTGCTCCCAACCTGGGGCCCTAACCAAAGCCCTGATAGTCACGTGCTTTATTTACCCTGACGAGCTCTGAGCGCGTCAAACGAAATGAAGCGCGTTCGTTATTGTTATGGCGTGGGCAATTCGAGAGAAAGCTCAGAGCCCGAGAGTAATTACATAGTAATAGGGGTAGCAAGCCAGTCTTGCGCCAGTTTAGCGTCACCACCGACAGACAGTAACGCAATGTCTACACAACAGGCGTCCTCACAGGCTGTCAAGCGTATAGGAAAGGTTTGTACTGTCTCACAGCTGGCTGGCTGGTGCAAACGAGGGCGCTAACTTGCAGGAACTGGCCGAGATCGAGGCTCGCTCCGAGGCACTGCAGTTCAAGGCTGCACCAGTATCGGACGCTGATTTGCTCAACTGGGACGTTACTGTCGACGGACCGAAGGGCAGTCCGTATGAGGTAGGTCTCACTTTGCTGTAGTGACTGGTTGGACTGTCTCTTTATGGATAGTGAGCTAACGAGTGCGAATCGAAGAAGGGCAAGTTTCAACTGTCGCTTACGTTGCCACCGCAGTACCCTTTCCAGGCACCAACGCTGCGCTTTGTAACAAAGATATATCACCCAAATGTGCTGAACGATGGTACGGTGTGTCTGTCGATCCTCAGGACAGATCACTGGAAGCCTGCCTGCAAGATCACTACGATCATCGATGCCGCAATTGCACTCTTGACTGATCCCGATGGGTCTGAGGCGATAGAGGGTGACGTCGGTGAGGTTTGGAAGAATGACCACAAGAAATTTGTGAAAACGGCCAAGGAATGGACAACCAAATATGCAATGAAAAAATGAATAAGGTGGTTTTGTGACACCTCTACCGTACATAGTTTCGTAAATAGCTAGCAAAACATGCAATCAATCTGTCTAAGCAAAGAAGAGATAAAGCGTAGAAAACCCCGAAGAATAGCTGTTATGCGATTGAGCAACTCGCAGGACCGTTGATTGCCAGCTATCCTTGTTCATAATATATGTATGTAATAGTTGTTCTGATCTCGCGAGCTACTGCCCTCGTAAGCAGAAAGTCTTGGTACCAGTTCTATTCGTTTGCGCAGCGGGACCCCTGAGCTATTGGCCATACAAACCAGCGCTATTGGTTACCCGGTTGAAAATTTCCCATAGTGAAACGACGCGAGGGGGTGTGCAGAGCTTGCTGCGTAATTGCAACCAAGCAGGCTATTTAACAGGCCTCGACGACCTCGAAACAAGGCCCGAGAACGTCGGTGGCAGCTTCAGGTCGTAGGTATCAAGTATGGCACACAGTTGACAAGATCTTTGGCCGAAAAATGCAGCAGTGCTTATTATTACAGTAGAAGCAAAGTCTCACGCCAGCGGCCGCGTGGTAATAGAGCTCACCAACACCTGACAGCCTCTTTTAAGTGTAGACGAACTTAAATTTCAGTTTTTAGACGCGCCCCTGTTGCCGTCGCCCCTGCCTGGCTTAATCTCGTGAAGGCACTGCTCAATTCGAGACGTAAATAAGCTAATAAAAATCAAATACTGTACAGGTATGCAACTAAAAATAAAATTAAAAACCGCCAAAAAAAAAGAGCAAAGGGACAGGAGGGCTGCAGTAAAGTAAGCTAGGACTGAAAGACTACCGCTGACTAAGCGGTTAACCGTCTTGATAACTGTAGCACGGAATTGACCCGAGCGAGATGGATGGAGATTATTTGTCGCTTCGAAATCGCACCACATCACACACAGACCAGGGATGATTCACAATGTGTCGTTGACAGCGCTCCGCAGATGGTGCCATTGTTTTTTCCCGCCGTTCGCATTTTCTCTTGTTCTATCAGATCTTGCTACCTTTTGCTGGGATCCAGTTTGCAATAGAGCCGCCGTGCTGTATTCCACTGCCGAAAAGCTTCTGTAGCTAGACGCCTGATATGACCGTAAACTGGTGTCCACTCGACTACAGCGTCCGCGCAATTGCACACACTTCTTATGCATCCACAACTGCATCTGGGCCTTCGGCGCTGTCATTAAATCTTGGAGATGTTGTATATGTGACTGAGATAGCCAAGGACTCAGACGAGACGCTTGATTCGGCCTGGTACAGAGGTTATCTGCTCGTTCCTCCGTCACTGTCAACGCTATCATCTGCCTCCGCTATTGGGACGGAAACTGAAAACACAAAGACTACGGTACTTATTGGCACTTTTCCCGCTGCAGTTGTTACATTGACGGGGCCATTGCCGGTTGCTGATGCAGCGCGGCCTTTCGGATCAACAGAAGATGGAACCGAATCACCGAATCAGATGTCATCAACACTACCGCCGCCCCCAGAGACAGCAATAGCGCCAGCAACCGATATGCCTATTTTGTCGGAAATTGCTGCAGCTCTTGACGAATGGTGCCCTGCACATATTCATAACTTGTTTCGCAACAAAATGAATTATCCTGTACTGGGAACTTTGTCAACTCTGATCAACGAACTGTCCTCAACTCGAAAGCAACTCATTCTCAACCTACTTACAGAAGCTGAACAGAAAGAAGCAATCAGAAGTGCTGTGTGGAGTATGGTGCGTGGAAATAAGCTTCTTTCTGGAGAGGTTATTGTTCGCGATGTCAATACCGGTGCAATTCGCACCGGAGATGCGGATCTGGTTGCATTATACAGAGATCAAGAAATCATGGCACTTGCTACACATGCACATTCACGAGCTAAAGGTCACGTAAAAAATGATTCATCTTCAGACAAGGACTTTTTACATCTTTTGATCAGACTTAACTCAGCGCCGTGGATTAACGGTAATGATATGAAGGTCTACCTCTGCTCAAAGTCCAAAATTCTCACAGAAGCTGTCTCAATAAGAAAGGAAAACAATCTCGAGTATGGTATCAAGTCACTTTTTTCTGACTTGTCGCCTGAAGTGTCCAAGTCGGGGTTGTTTCTGGTTGTTGAAGTATACGAACGCGTATATCTAACTGCTGCCGTAACAGATCAGCAAAAATCAACTCTAGTACAATCGAGGGACATGACTCATCATTCTATTATTTGGAGTGCTGAAGCGGTGACAAATGTATCAAAGCCGAAACAACGATTGGTTAATGCAAGAAGTGGTGTTGCTATCGGTGCTGTTGATGTTGGTCGCGTGATACGTGAGAAGGCAGAGGTTGAACGCAACGTTACTGTCCGTGTATTTAAATGTGAAAGTGGATTTTATGATTCACCTACAGACTCTATTAGAGGTGGCTGGGGTACAATTAGGGACAGATTAGTCAGAGGCGAAGGCGAGGGTTTGTAAGTGACACATTTAAATTTATCTGATGATTTATCTACTGACTTATGAGGGTACTTTCTCCAAAGATTGATAAAATTACCTTCTCATTAAGAGCATTTCAAGCGCCTAATTCCAGCGTTTTAGTTGCTAGTACTCCATCCCTATTTTCAGATCTCTCGAGTAGCGCGAAGCCTCTCTCCACAACTTCACATCTTTCTAGTCGTGACGAGATTTATCTGAGTCTCATTGGAGTCAATTTTAGCGAAGGCCTTTTAGGAGTGAACTCGCCATATTACCTCTCATTGACTTCAAAATCCAAGTCATTGCAAATTGAGTCCGAGGTTGGTGGTAACCAAGAAGTTTGGACTTCGAGTGTTATCACGAGGAATGAACATTTTTCAGAGACTGTGAAGATCAGCCCTTTAATCCAAGGCGAAGAAGTACTGTTTTCAGTACATATAGGTGATGGAAAGACGATAGGAAGAGCTAGAATGAGTCTGTGGAATGATGACGTTATTTTGTCAGATGGGCCAAAGACACTTAAATTGCTCGGAAACCACGATTTTGAGATTGGAACTTTTGAATTTATTAGTACTCTTGTTTCTACTGATCTGTCAGTTGACGAAACTTTGCTTGGTCTAATTAGATGGAGAAAAGCACGGCTTGCGCCTGACTCAGAGACCAAGCTTCTTGCAGTTTTGAGACAAATGGTATATGTTAATGGCGATGAAGTTGTCAAATTGCTACAGGAGATATTAGACTCGCTATTTGGTATCCTTGCTTGGAAGAAAGGATCAGTCGCATTTGAGGATACAGTTTTAGCGTCATTGGCTCATGTTCTGAGTATAATTTTTGATCGGTATGCCGAATTGTTTGAAGCAAAAGATAAAATATTAACTTCTAGTCAACTCAACCTCAAGGCGCTGCTTGATCGATACATTGAGAATCAATTCAATTATCCAGTAGCGCTTGCTCCTTTACTCTATGGGTTTCAGAGACTTTTGAACGATCACCTTAACTCAGAATCTGGTTATAGTGTTCGTGAAACCCTTCGAGTCGGTCGCTACGTTTTCCGATTTATCGCAATCTCATGGGAAAAATTTCAAGCACGCGAATCTATTTCCATTGAGATGGGAAAGTTTCCCAATGTTTTGAAGAGTGTGCTAGGTCTTATGGCGCACATCACTGAAATGGATCCTAATTCGGTCGATGACCCAGGAACACTGACCACCAACCAGAACCTACTTCTTAAAAATTATGCATCTTATTTGGCTGAGTTACGACCCATATTTTCGGACGAAGAATTGCTTAACCTGGCTATCGACTTTATGGAATCCAGTGCAGTTTGTAAATCTACGAAATTGATCATGCAGCGTTTGATCTTAATACAGGACTACTCCAAGAGCTGGTTATTCACTCCATCTAACCCGTCCATTTGCCAAAGTTTGGCTTTACACACTGTAGGTTGGCTGAAACCACTTTTCAAGCCGATTAGCTCAGCGGATGTAGTTACTGTGGATGACTTTAATTTGTGGAAAAGTCGCATCAGATTATGCTGTTCAGTTCTCGCTCAGCAGTTCAGAATTTTATGGCCAATCCGAACACAATGTCAGCAGATTTGCACAATTTATGTGCGACTGTTACCTGATGTGGCAGCAGCATTTGTGTCGCTACAAACAGCGCATAAGCAATTTTTTGGGCCGGTCAAGTTTAAGAATGACTATTCTTTATTGTTCCCGGAGACGTATCCTTTACCTTCACCGAACGCGGTCGACTCTAGTGTGAAAAAGGAGCCATTTGATGAGACACTTGTCGAATTGACGTTGCCGTTTGCTGTATTGTCTGAGTTTAGCACTTATGATAACGGTAGTGGAAGTCAGAATGATGAGAACCTGACTGAGGAACAAGCGATTGAGCTTATGTCTAATGTTATGAATATGTGTTCTTCAGTGCTTCAAGGCAAGGCTTTTCCTATTAATTGGCTCTCAATTTACATGTTCCAACATCGTGCTGTAATGTCATGCCTTGAGTTTATTGCTTTAATTCTCTTGGAATATTTTTTGCCTAGTGAGGATGATAGTCCCGCAAGGGTTGAATCCCTTACTCGTATTTGGAGGGTATTCTTTGACACTACAGCTAGTTTGGCTTCATCTCGCGCACTGATGATTGAAAACTTCACTGAGCAAAAACGCAAGGCTGTTTTGGCTATTACCAAGGATATGCGTCGCATGGCTGTGAACTTGTTGAGAAAAATGTGGGATGCTGTCGGACAACAAGTTACCGATGGACAGTTGTCTTTATATAGAATGGAAAGACTAGGTGGACTTCAATAT
The DNA here is from genome assembly GCA_030564125.1 of Myxozyma lipomycoides. Lineage (NCBI taxonomy): Eukaryota > Fungi > Ascomycota > Lipomycetes > Lipomycetales > Lipomycetaceae > Myxozyma > Myxozyma lipomycoides. The sequence continues at coordinate 58,527 of JAJLTW010000025.1, forward strand.
AAATTTGGTGCCTCGAAGACGTGTGGAAGCAATTCGCTTGTTTATAACATTGTAAAGCTTTGGATGTCTTTTGAGACAACTGATCATTTTGACACTGCTAAGATTTTACCTTCAATGTTTATAAACGAATGGAATGAAAAACGTTCTCTGAAAGATATTCAGGATGATATTTTTGATGTAAGTAGAGTGGTAGTCGTTGTATTGTTTTGATACTAACTAAAGGCGCTCGACCGTTTATTTCGAAAGCAGGATGGGTATAATTTTTCTGCTATGCCAAAGAAGTTGTACACTAGTAAATTCAAATTGCTTTTCAACGGTGCAGATGACGACTTGACTATGGAAACGCATAAAGTGCTAGACTCTGTTTCGAACCTTATAGATCGATTGGTAGATCTCCATTCGTTACCAGCTGACGATGCATACACTGAAGAGCGTGTGATGAGGACATTAGCTTTGATGAGCTTTTTTAAAGACCATGGCCTTGAGGAGACCTTTTTGAAGCACTTGTATCAATTAATACATATGCAAGAACGTAGCGGCAACTACACTGAAGCCGGCCTTGCCATTGGTTTACATGCGAAGTTATACGAATGGAGTTTGACGACGATGTTACCTGCAATGGCCGATCCAGAATTTCCAGCACAGACGGCATTTGAGCGAAAAGAGACGCTTAATCAGCAGATGATTAAGTATTTTACGTTAGGAAGTTCGCCAGAGTTGTGTTTGGGCATATATAAAGAACTCTGTAATGCGTATGAGACAGTTTCATACGAGTTAGACAAACTGACAGCTGTTCTGAAAGAAATGGAAATAATTTATTCAGACGTTTTAGAGAATTCATCAACCTCTGTCAAGCACCAATCACAATTTTTCAAAATTTCGTTTTTTGGTCAGGGATTCCATCAGGCATTGAGAGATAAGCATTACATTGTACAGGGAAGCAGGTGGGAGAAGCTTGGTGACTTTACTGATCGCATACAAAATCTCTATCCTGAAGCGAATATGATTGCTACAGCTCCCGGAGCGCCTACAAATGTAGTGAACAAGCATGTGTCAATAGTTCCATCACTTTCAGAACAGACAGATTTCTCCAATATTGAAGGCCAGTTTATCCATATTCAAGCTGTCTCACCTGAACCAAACGCGATGCTTGCAGCTGCGAAGAAGCCAACACATATTCAACGGTTCTTCTTGTCGCATGATTTACGGAGATTTTCAGTTTCAAAGCCATTGCATCCCGGAACTACAAAGCTTTCTGAGATGTGGGTTGAGAAAACTATTTACACCACCGCAGACCCGTTCCCGTCAATCACCCGGAAGTGTGAAATTCTGGACACAATCACAGAGACAATCTCTCCCACTGCAAATGCGATTGATCTTGTATCAAAGAAATCTGCGGAAGTGCTACAAGTGGCGAAGCAAGCATTGGTGGCTATGAATTGTGATGATGGTAGTGCTAGTGCATCTTTGAGTATGGTTTTATCCGGTGCGGTCGATTCTCCTGTCAATGGAGGAATCAAACAATTCCGTTTATTGCTAAACGACGAAAGCGGAGATGATATAATTCCTGAAGAGCATCTTCAAGATTCGTCAGCTGAAAGACAGTTACTACGAAGCACGATCGTGGACTATGTTGGTGTCTTGAACTATGCGCTTAAGGCTCATGCGAGAGTTGTTTCAGCGTCACTTAAACCTTTGCATGACAGTATGGTCACACTTTTTGAAAAGAACTTCAAGGATGAACTTGCTTTGATCAAGGAGCATAACTTGGATTTAGCCATGACCGCGTCATCGTCTTCGGATCATACATTATCGCCAAAGCCAACTATGAGATCGACGTCAAGGCCGCAAAGTCAAGAACTTCAGAATAAGCGATCGTCGATATCTATGTCTACTAATACGCTTCGCACAACTGACGAAAAAATCCCATCGAGTCCGGTTTCAAATCGACACGTGCATCAAAAGCCAAGTATGGCGAGCTTGGCTAGTCCAATTGCGCTTACGCATGCCAGAACGCAGTCTACTACATCGTCGATTGTGAGTAAGTTTTCAGAGATGCCTAATGCCGTGGTTACAGAAAAAGGGTTTGCAAGTCGTGTTGGTCGACGGCTGAGCAAGATTAAGCTTGGAACCCAACATAGTCGTACATCATCAAAATCTAATTTGTCTGTATCTAAAGAGTAACGTTAATTGGAATGAATTATGATATGTATATAATGAAATATTGAGTCATGTTTAGTATGATGTCTTCGGAGCAAGTAGGTCAATGTGGGTCAAGTCTGGCCAGTTACCAACCCCTTGTGGTAGCGCTTGCTGTATTTATTTCTGGCCGACCACCAAAGCAGAGCAGAAGGTCGTATGCGTTACACTACTGTAGCTCAGACATACTGCTACTGTAGCTCAGACATACTGCTAATATAGCTACGATGCGAAAAAGATTGTTGACTTTTTTACTGTTGTTCCTCCTATGTACATTATCACACGGGCGGCGACAACCAGAATGGGAACTTCAACAACACAGAATTTCACAAGGGTTGTCAAAACGGTATTCCTTGCAAGATGCCAGTCACCACGCTAACGTTGTAAGCGACTTAATATTTATTACAGTTGCAATTATGGATATTAGTTTGAGATTTAATTTGCTACCGAAGTGTTGGGGACCGCATTGTAGTCGGGTGAAGGAGTTTAACGCTGTGCCATCGCGTCGCCTCTTATCGTCAGATCTCTCGGACCACAAGCAACGAGAAAAAATTATAGCTGAAAATGAACAATTTTTTGGCGAGAGTAGTACTGATGTTGTTATGTTTGACGGAATTGAGCAAGCGTGGTGGTGGTTGACTATTCTGCCATACCAAGCTGATAAGTATCAACTCCCGAAGTCCTCGACACAGTGCGATGAAGGCACTATATATCTCAACGACACGCGTATTTTTATCAATGTACCTTATAATGTCTCTTTGAAGACTAGTGAGACTGTATTGGGAGCGAGCGCTACGGCAAATATAACAGACACAGTTGATATGACCATGCTCTTTCAAGCTGCATTATCATATTTTAACCGAATACCCAAGATTGCTTGTCATGATCAAATTAGAAACATTTTAAATGCAGAAAATGATATGGAGTTTACAGAACTAGAACTACTACATGATGGTATTCTCCAAATAGATGAGGTCGATTATATCAGGAGGATTGTGTTAGACAATGCAGTTGTGGATCGTAATACCCTTTATTCCTTGTACTTTTCTCTTCAAGGCAAATTGATCAAGAATGCTTAAATATGTAATAAATTAATGCTTTCTTCTATTTTTTGTTGAAAAATTTGAAATCCGTGAATAGAAAGGTTTGGACTGGATACGTTAATAAAGCTGGTCATGTATAAAGATTTCCCAATACGCTTCGCAGCCACACTCCTATTTGCTTAACATAATCAGAAAAATTGAAACCTATGGGAGATAAGAATTGTTCTCTATTAGGAGATCTTAGTCCAGTGGTACAGGCAGACGAACTATATAAGCTACTGCTTGACCAAAGACTAACCACTACCGAGCACGACGCGACATCGCCAGACAGAAAGCGCAAGACCCAATCTCCTGATTCAAATGAGAATTCTTTAACAATTGCTTTAGAGAAACGAACAGAAATTTGTACTTCTAATGTAGAAGACGATATGAATTACAATGCGGATCCGGAGAACGGAGAAGCTGTGGTTGAAAAGCAAGAAGATGAGATGATGGTCATCGACAGCGACAGCGCTGAAATGAGTAGAGAGAGCATTGCTGAGTCATTCAAGTTCAATAATGCTAGCTCGAGTGTTAATTCTTTAATCGTGTCAAAACTTGCAAAGACTAAAGACTGCAATGTTGCTAGCAATACGGAATTTGATTCGCTCGATGAAGCTTCAGAAGACGAGCACACAAATGAATGCAGTCTTACCACGCGAAAAAAGAAACAAAAAAGTCCAATTTTCATATTTGCATTGTCAGAAATGGACAAAGAGAGAGTAACAAAAGTATACGAAAAACTTCAGTTGTTTATTAAACCGGACGAGCTCAACGCATTTCTTAGTGCCTACAGCGCTAACTGGTCGACTGTCGTTCTGAGCATAGCCGAGTTTAAAGCCGAGCATTCTTTTCCCGAAAAAGACTATCAGTTATATCAATTCTTGCTTCGGACTATATTTGGGCCCGTGTTGCTCAGTCTACAGGGTTCGGATTTGACTCCGACGAAAAACCGCCTGAGCCGAGTGGTCCAACTACAGCGTCTAGTCACACAGGCCCTGTGGAAAACAGAATTTGACCATGTCCAGTACGTATTTCACTTGATATATCTGTACATGAATCCTGAAATTGCTACCGACAATGAGCCGTGGCAGGCGAGCGCAATGCCTCCCAACGAGGCGAGAGCCGATGTTAGGATGCTAGCATACGAGTGCTTAGAAAGAATGAAGGTGCAAATCGAGTTTTTATAGTTGCTATACGCAGCTGTACTAGTAACAACAATAACGAATATCAACGTCTGTGCAGTCCGTAGATCCATAGGCGACTATCGCATTCCGTGGATGATGAAACTACTGGTTGTTGGCATTTGACCCGTCCTGAACCGAAGGGATTTGGGCCCTCCTCAGATTGTTTATAAACTGCGTGCTGTTGTTCTTTTTTACTCTTTTGTTCTTTGAGGTTGTCAAACTAAAGTATCCACCACAGATACTTTAGAGGAGAGATTTCCTTCATTCAGATGGAGTGACAGGCAGATTATATAATTTTTTTATGTTGGGGGTTAGGTGTGGCCACGGATACATATCCGCGGATAGGCTGTATTATTATCTATATCCCCGGATATTTGACAGATATCAGATATAATATACCCGCGGAAAAGACAACAAAACGGACATACAGATAGTATTCAAATATTGATAGCAATTTCCAAATAACTTACAATATTTACGATCTAATAAAAATAATCAAGTATATTATTCTTAATCAGTATTACAGTAACATAAGTAATAAAGTACACCAAGAACGTCAACGATAAAGCATTTAAGTAGTTATAATAAATATAATCAACAACATTAAGCATAACGAATGAAGTGTAGCAAATAAAATATAACAAAATTAGGCAGTAAAATCTTATTCCAGTAGTGTATGGATGAAAGAGAAAGCTCTAATTGAGCATACAAGGGGACGGTCGCCAATCAAAAGCGGGAAAAAATCTCGATACATACAGTAAAATCCCACGTTATGGAAGCGTCAGGTACATAGTGGAATGGAGTTCGAGCTATTAAATCAAATGCATCAGCTATTTTTTTATACTGCGGAATTTGACAGCTTGTTTGGTCAGCTGATTTATGTTTGTCAATATCCACCGATATAGTCAATAATTGCGGATATATACGACGGCTATACGGGCATATATCCGCGGATACAGAAAGTCATATCCGTAGCCTCCATTGAAGTTTATATTTTGTATTTTTTATTGAGTTAAATGGGTATTTTTTCTTAGTTATCATATTATTGCTCAGTCTGAAGCTCCGCCTATTATCAACAATGTTTTAGTTTTTCACTGAACCCTAAGCCTGGCCGTTACTTCGCGGCACGGGTTGCTCGTTACCCGCCAGGGCCGTCGGAGATTTTTTAATGGCAAACTAAGTTTAATTAATGGCTAAGCGAAAGGCTAAACCCCGAGTTCCCGGGAGTCGCAGCGGCACCAATGTATTCTAATACATATGTCCACGATATTGTGTAGTTTTCAATAACTATCAATACTACGTAATGTTATACCTTAAAATTTACTACATTTTCTAGTTGATACGCGAAATGGTGCATCGAAGAAGGGAATGGCTGCGTCCATTTGCTGTTTTTGAGTTTTTCTACAATGCAAAATTGGTTTTATGTACAAAAGCATGACAAAATGCCTTGGAAGTTGGCACGACATTTAACGTTAAACGACAAAAGACAAGTCTGAATGATAAAATTTAGATTGCGTACGAGCGCCTTTTGTAAACGGACGGGGAGGGGGGCATAAACTATTAAATTATAAAAAAACAAACGATAATGAAAATTATGCAGTTATAGTCACGACTTTTATCGATATACTCTCCATCTCCTGTACTTTCATCGACAAATTGAAAGCATACCCAAAGAAACAAGACAAGACCCCAGGGTAGTTTCCATCGTTTGTCGCAAAAGGTCCATTAATCTACGAACACTACATACAAGTCAATAAACATCACAAAGCTTGTTGAGTTGAAATAACTTCAAATCTGTAGAACTCATTACAACTAGCAATCGCGGTCATCAGCCAACTAATATACAGTATAAATATTATGTCTGACAAGCAGTGGTACATCGACTTCTCAATCTCATCTCTTCAAAAAATCCCAGTTCTGCCCGGTATAAATAAGCCAACTCTTAGTGATTTCTCAGCATCCGAGGGTACCAAGTCAGTCATACCGTATTGGTCCGGCTCCATGTTTTCAGGTAGTTCGAGAGAGTACGATTTCAGTAGTTTATTCTTCATCCTTGTAATCATATATCTCTGTACTATTGATTCATGCACAGCTTCGTCTGTAGTAAACTTCATGTGTTCCGGAAATGGCTCGTATGTTCGAACCAAAGATGTCAACCAATTAGGTAGCAAATAACTCGTCACCACATGCTGCAATATTTCTAGCTTTGAATGAATGTCGTCAATAGGACCACGTAGTTATGCCCGTTCACCCGACAAACCACTGATCGACTGTCCAATAAACTCAGAGGATCGAGAGAATACCAAATCCGAGCGCCATCTATTTTCCGGCACATAATCCCAAGATTTCTCAATATCGTCTAGACCTGAGCTAGCTTGCTCAAACAAGTATTCCCAAACCACAGAAAAAGTTTTGCCGCCAACCAAATTAATGGGCCATTTGTCAAAACATTTGGTTGCGTCCCACAAAGAAGATCCTTGCTCGGGCGTAAACGAAGTGATTGCTACCTTCATGAGCGCGAGTCAATCTGCCATCGCCTGCATTTCGTTAAGTGCCCGCAAACCACATCTGACTAAATTTGTCCGGCGTATGCTCATTATCTTTCGGAAAATGCCATTTTGACAATTTTCGACCGGGTCGTGTCTCATCTAGTGACATTGCATGCCATGCATGCTTTACGTGGCCAATAGGTACGTCATTGATCATTTGTGCATATCCCTCAAAGCTCGCCCTCGAAAGCGTCACAGCACACAATTGCTTGAAAATTTAGCTTTGCGGGAAGAATCAGACAATTTTTTTTGAGCATCCAATTGCGCAGCTGTTCAAAATCTTGATCCGGAGATATTTCACACCTTTTCAAATGCTCGCGGGGAACGTTTGTGAGGTTTGCGTTATGCGTGCACCCATAGTAACACATGTCAAAGTAAGGAGTACCAATACGGCGAGTAGCCCAAACTCACTTATGAATGCACGCAAGCAGTTGGTTATATAGCCTCCCCATCGACAACCAAAAAAAACAGCTCATCTCCGTCCTCCATATCCTGTGAAATATCCGTTTGTGCAGCATTGAGAAAGTATATTAACTGAGAATCTTTGCCTATTTTTGCTCATAGTTCCATTACAAATGGTATTGCATAATAGTCACGTGCAATTTGTATGATAATGGTGCCGCAAAAATCATCTTCGAAAAACAACGCGCGATGGATTAATTCAATTGTGGTTGGTGGATTTTGTTTGTCCTGAGTCTGGTTATGAAAATGATAATTTGTTTATAAAACTTTAGAAGCTTATTGTCGTGCCAATCCGGCGCACTATAATCGTGAATTGCCAAGATTGATCGTTTTTAATAGAAGTTTCCGTTTCAGTGGTTAAAGGTGCAGCCTCAAAGATAGTTGCGAGCTTCATCTTCTTGCCATCAGAAATTCAGACAACGGACTGTATTGACTAGATTCACTATTTTTTGCCGCGGTCATTGAAATGCGTAGAATTACTGCTTGATGATATTTGTGCAGACTGTACGGCTGGCTCTATTCCGCTGTTGGAGCTGTCGAGTACCAGATTGGATAGGCTGGACTCGCCAGAATGTTCATAATTGTCAATATCACGCACCTTGTTCGCCATCGGTGTTAATTTATATGTATTGACTTAACATGTTAAAATCAGTCTTGCCATTTGGTTGCTGGGTTTGTCGATGTACTCGTTCACCGTGATCTCTGATCCAGTATTGATATCTGAGTGATCACCACGGAAAATATGTCCGAGAGGGTTGAACACTGAAGCTAGAGTCGCAACTTCATAGTTTTTATTCGAAAAATAAATATATAGTACGGCAATTGGATAGCATATCATTTGAATTTATGCCCCATATTGCGCGCGTGGCATCGCGGTGCTTGGTTGTTGTATCAAGTGACCGGGTACACCACGGGGGAAAGAATCGACCCGTATCTCAACTTCTGCCGCCACGGACAATCCAACGTGTTTACCTGACCTCATAATAGAATCTAAACCTTTCAATTACTGCTTAGTGCACAAGATCTTAACATTTCCAATAGTTTGCAAAGGCTGCTTGCGTGTTGTCCCTCGTTCTCGCCTCCGGACAATAAATGTATCATGTGTGTACTGTAGCTCCCGTATTTCCAAAATGCTCGTCCAGCACTACGCGATTTGTGGCTGCTAGATAGAGAGACGATAAATTGCCAACCCTATATTCAATTGTCAAATGTTGACTGCATCTATGTGCAAAAACTGGCTAGAAAAAGGCTATTTGTACGCACGTACATGACTAACGTGGTTGTATACGGAGCGAGGCGCCACACCGAGCGAGACGATCTCACTGCTTACTTGACGAAAACCATCAATTACAGCATCACAGCATTACGAGAAAAAAAGAAATTAAGTTTTTGGAAATTCAATTCACAACTAAAATAAACGATTTTGGTAGGTAGGTGCAGTTTTTTTACTACGATAGATGCTACATCGCTGAACACCCCGCTTACGCTTTCGACGAATATCACCAAATTCACCCACAACTTGCTTTGGCTCTTTATTAGCACATTTTTGATTTATACAATAGTAGTTCTTCTTTACCTTAATGCCGTGTCATTTCTACATATAAGTTTATTTGGCGTTTCCACCGTTATTTAGGGCATGGTTGGCCTCTTCACGTAGCTTACTGTCAGACATCAGAATGTTTACCTCGCATATTCGCGCATTATATACTGCGATAGCCCCATTACAGTAGCCAGATTGTATTAAATTTGTTGTTTATATCTAACTGACGCAAAAAAATACCATTAATAGTAAAGTCGATTGCGTCGAAATTGTGAAGTCCGGCATTTTGGATGCTGTACGTGGTTTTCATGTTGACCGCACGTTTAATTAATTCCAATTTTTTACAGAAACCATTTTAGTAATGTACTAAACAATTGCTCAATTGCATTCGGAGCTGTAATGTGACTTCAAAGACTTCAAACGGACGCCTGCTAGTCAAACCACGTCCACCGTGGCTAATTCGGATGGTGAATCAATTTTTGTTGAGCCATACAGAATAATCGAGTTAGCTCACTACTACGCATGTGGATGTGATGCATTATTTGTACGGCGGCCGGAGAATGAATCAGTTTAAGTGGGCAAATTGTTCATTGAAGCTGCGTTTACTCATTTCATTGAATATTATTTTTTTTGAATCTTGTTTTTTTCCTGTCATTGGTATTATTCTAATAATGGAACTCAGTTGTTACACGGTTACCTGTTCTTAATTTGTGAACGACTGGTTTTGATATTAAAATTAATAAATTGATTAAAAGAAAATAATAAAAACCAAATAAATAAAACTTCATTAATTTTAGATAAACTTACAATGTACATACATAACTGGTGTTTTTGTTTGGACATATTGGGAGGATCTATATAGTCATACATAATTAACTGGTCACTAGTGTCATTAAAGGTTTCATTAACTTACGAGGTTACGGTTATGATTGTAAATTTATTTATTTAATTTTATTACATGCTTATCTATACTTTATACGAAATTCTAGATTAAAAAAAAAATTCGATAGATATAGTACTTGCACTCGAGACTCGGTCGCTTGTATTTCAGCTCAAGCTTTACCAAGCTTCTGCCGGTCTTGAGTCCTGTGGCACCAGCTGGTCGGCTCTGGGAGATGTTTCATCCCTCCAGTTTGTGAGACAGTAAACAAGGTTGAGGTGATCAATGCAAGTGCAGTCCAGCACAGGCACGGTTTAGTACATATAGGTCTCCGTGGTGCGGGTTGGTGGCTCCGAACAAGGCGAGGAGGGCCCGGCAACCCAGCAACGGCCTCATCTCAGACCGTCAACAAACAACGCGACCGGATACAAGAAGCAGATAAAGGGCATCTTGCACAGGTGTCGCCTAATCTTGTTTAGAGAAACCGTAGAGTCGCCTGCAATGGCAGACAGTACTTCGTTCGACCAGTTTAGCCAGCAGTCGGCAAGCGCATCAAGAAGTGCTGGTGGTCGCAATACCGGCCGAGTACCGCGCTCTGCACCAGCTCAGGAAAACAGTAGCAATACTCCGGTACTGCCGGGGACTTTAGCACTCAGTCCTGACACATTTGTGCAATCCGAGATGTCGCTGCCTTCGACATTCAATGCGAACAGCAGCTGGTCGCCGACCATGGCCTCATCGCCAGACCATAGCACTACACCGCTCACGACGTCGCCACAATCGCCAGTGAACGCTTCCGAAAGAGGCGGGCTGTTTAGACACGGAAGACAAGCGTCTTTGATTGTAATTCCAAGACACAGCCATACGGTTTCTACAGATAGTACCAACAGCGTCTCACGACCAAGCGTAAGCCGGACAAGGACTGGCTGTTGGACATGCAGAGTGCGGAGAAAAAAATGCACCGAAGAAAGACCAGCCTGTTCAGCATGTGAAAGGCTACATGTTCACTGTAATGGATATGGTGCAAGGCCTAACTTTATGATGACTGCCGAGGCAAGAACTGCTAAGAGAGACGAAATCAGACAACAGATCCGAGCCAGAAAGACGCGATATCCGGCGGTCCGAGATCAGTCAGAAGACGAGCCAGATAACGGCAATACATCTGGTAATCAGCCTGACGTTAATGAGAAGCTATCGTCACAAGCCTCGTTACCGTCATTTGCAAGCAATCCTCCATTGCTTAAAAACGAGGCATTTCTAGACGTTATTGATATAGAAATTTATACTCTAGACATATCGGATCCTGCGTGTCCTCTAAGCAGACTGTATTACTCAGTTCAAGATTTGCCTGCTGGGTTACTGCTGCCTTCTAGTGACTCGTCAAAAATGCTATTTTTTCTAATAGTCTATTTTCGGTTTGCAATAAAGTTACTTTTTCCACTCTTGAGTATCGAGTCGAGTGGTTTTGTTGATTATACAGCAGCGTTCTATCAAGCGACTATGACAGATCCACTTGTTTTCCGTACGGCATGTGCTATTGCGACAAAATATATTGTGGCTACTAATCATGCATGCGAATATAACGACATTATATACTTTCCTGATATGGAAGCCAGTTTTGTATCACGAGCGTCGTTTTGTATCGACAATATTGAAGAGACTACAAAGCGCGAGCTAGAAAAGGTTATGCTTTTGGGCTGGAATTTGTATACTTTAACAACATTAATTGGCACAACCAATTCCGAAGCGATTCTAATGGTCTTGCTTCAGCTAGTTGTAAAATTTCAGTTGACTACACGGCTACCACCGTCGCCAGTTCTACATGTTATATCGACACATTGCGTATATGCGGATGTAATCACAGCTTCAACGTTAAATCGTCTACCTCATTTAGTTGCAGAGTATTCATACATGTACTCTGCAATATCAAATGGACAGCCGGTATTGTTGCAGCTGAACAAGAGCTCAGGAATTCCAATACCGACATCTTTAATAATATTTTTGGCACAAGCTACAGAAATTGCACATATTCCAAACTCTGCAGGGAAGACCTTCAGAATGGAAAGAGTATTAACTGCTATTTCGACATATATTCCTGATAACACAAATACATTTATACGTGCAGCATCTGAAGTGTTTCAATGTGCGTTGATGGTAGAGCTGGGATTTTCGGATAAAGCTAGTTGGATAACTCGGGCAGTTCATATAATTTCTACGGTATTTTTTGGGTCTGATAACATATCAAAGACGAAGTTACCAGAGCAAAGCTTTAAAGAAACAATTTTTGGTCAAGAACTTGAGAGATTACTATTATTTCCATTGATTATTCTTGCCTGCGGAGCACCTGCAGATTTACGAATGCCAAACGGTGTCACCTGCAGAGGAGTCTTCAAGAACCTTTTTGAGCGCAGCGTTGTACTATATCGATTTGGTAATTGGGAAGCAGCGTCGCGCATTGTGAACTCGTGTTGGAGATCAGGAGAAAGTTGGAACAACGTTATACACAGGGAATTACCAAAAGGATGGGTTCCGATCTAACTTGCAATGCCATTTAATCTTTTAGCACATCTTTGTAAAATAATGTATCATAGACGCTAGATAAATTTTCTATCAAATCTTAAACGGATGTGCCTCTGTGCTAAAAACCCAGTCATCTAAACTCCATCTCGTAGGATCATCAAAAATTAAATACAAGTATTTCATCGTCTCTGCCCAAAAAAAGCTTTCTGTTTTGTCCTCTGGAATGCCACCCCCATCTGGCAAACTCACATCATTCACATCCCCGTATCCATATTTTGCCTTGCAGAACCTTTTAATTCCTTGGAAAGCACTCCATGCCCATTCCCTATACTTTGGATCCCCAGTAATCCGGTAAGCGTAGAAATAGCTCTCTATAACTTCTGGCCTGAGCATATATCGTGCGTCTGATATCCAGAATCCCATACGGCGCAGCTGTTCATGCTCGTGTGGGCCAGGGGCAGCAATAGCCCAATGAACCTCTTCCGCGCCGCCGTCCACTTCCTCATAGCCGGAATTTCCTGCAATAGGCGCTTGCCAAACGAACATCTCAGGACCTAATCCTGTAGATGTCATATAAGTCGCGTGACATGCATCTGTCACTTCTAGTCCAAAATTAAGTAGCGTGTCCTTTTGAAGATACTTTCCACCTAATATGAGGTTTCCTCCTAAGAAACAAGTCAAGTGCCCCATTTCATTTATATAAGCACCGTCAATATATCTCGCAATAAACAGATATCCTCGCTCGTGGCGATTCCCGTCTGCAGCATACGATTCTGGCGTGGTGCCGCGGTGCGCAAGATTGATTTTTGCTGACTCCATGGCCGTCTCCCAACGTCTCGAGTACATAGACGAATACTTATCCTTCGGCGCTAAAATTGCAGCTTTGATCAAATATTCATAATATGAATCATGACCGGCACCTAGTGAAACTGATCGCCCAAGAGAGTAACCCGAAAAGGAATCCAACGGAGTATCAATGAGACCATCAAACGTCTCAGTATTTCGGTTCCATACTAATGAGCTCCATGCTTTGGTTCCATTAGTCACGTAGGTCGGATCTTTTGTCAAAGCGCTAAGTTTATAGTTCTCGAGCCAATTAGATCCAGTCCGTGCTGGACCCGTCTGTGGTGGTATACTTCGAGATAAATGAACGAGCCCATCTCCTTCACTTTCATGAGAGCCTAATCCTGATGTCAGGTTAACGCGTGGCCATAATATCCCTAATGGTGAATCGTACGCAGGGCCCATAAGTTGTGCAAGTTGAATTGCTTTTTCAAAAATCTTATCCCGCGATGACAAACTGATATATGGGACTGTCCCGGAATCGATAATATCTACTGCTGAGACTAATGATCCGAGATACCGAATAATCGTCTCAAAAGGATCTACTAGTTCGTCTTCGTAGTTATTAAAATCGAGCTTCGTCACAATGTAGTCAACGGTATCTTTCACTTCGTCTGTCAAATTCATCACCATGGACGTTGTGAGCGAATCGACAAGGGTAGCTCCCCATCCATTCCTGGTCATCGAGGTCCCTCCTGACACCGGCGCAATTTCATCTTTCCCCCACGCAACCTCCTTATACTTCGAAAACGCCCATTGATATGCCAATTTAATCTCATCTGCTCGTGCTTGCGCCTCTTTTTGATTATCTGTAGATATCAGCATCTGTGCTGCTGTCCGCCGTGAAAATGCATATTGAATCTGCGTGGGAGGCCTACTACCGAACAGCCCCAAAATCAATTTGAAGATAACAAATATGGCCATTGTGAGCCTACAGTTAGATAGTATTCATAACATCTATTAAACCAGAACTATCAGATCCAGCTTACAGGAATGGTCGCCGTCGGCGATGATAATTGATCCGCAACCATCGCGAGATCTGCCGAGGTTTCTTAGGTAACTTGATCATTGTGACAGCCTTGAATAGCGTAGTGATCCAGAATCACCCGAGCTGCCTGATTTTGCTTCATAAAATCTGTAGACTTTTAGATCAGCGGCCTCAATGTCAAATGCAAAGGTTGTGAGCTATGCTGCTAGGTTACATGATTACATCAACTTATCGCGTCCCGGCCAGCCGAAAAGTTGGGAGTAACAGGTTGCGGCTGGCAAAGCAACTATAACAACTACAGGCATCAAAATTTGAGTGTAACTTCTCAGCATCAAAGACATACAACATAAATGCATGTAATGGTGGTCTTTCCCAGGATGTGAATGATGAGCGAAGAGCTATGCGGGAAGGAATATGAGCTTTACGGGCGGCAGATGCTCGTGCCTGAGTTTGCGAAACGAGGTCAGATTATAGTCAAGCATTCGAGCGTGTTGGTTATAGGTGCTGGTGGACTGGGTTGTCCAGCTCTAGCTTACCTTGCAGGCGCAGGGATTGGTAAAATAGGGATAGTAGATCATGATACTGTATCTTTGTCGAATCTTCATCGGCAAACGTTGTACTCGTTTAGCGATGTGGGCAAGAACAAGGTCGATGCTGCATACGCTAACCTCCAGGCGCGCAATCCATTTGTGGACTATGTCACATATGCTACTTCATTAACGCCAGAAAATGCATTCAGGATTATCGGTGGTTATGATTTGATCCTTGACTGTACGGATCTACCACTTACTCGATATCTTATTGGAGATGTATCGCAAATACTCAACAAACCATTGGTCTCCGCATCAGCACTACGAACTGATGCTCAATTGATTGTGCTTAACCGATCAATTTATAGCCCATGTTATCGGTGTGTGTTTCCGCAGCCACCAAGTAGAAGTCAAGCTTGTTCGGACGCGGGGATCCTAGGGCCTGTCGTGGGAATGGCCGGTACGATGCAAGCAATGGAGGCTATAAAAGTCTTGACCTGTCAACCAACAGAGCAAAACTTGATGATGATCTATAGTCCGTATGGAAGTAAGCCGTGGCGTACAGTGAGAGTCAGAGGGAAACAGAACGACTGTCTTGTATGCGGCGAACACGCATTAATCACCAAAGCGAGTATCGAGAGTGGTATGACTGATTATAATGACTTTTGCGGTGTTGGTGAAGAATACCCAACTCTGTTACCAGAATGGTCAGTGACTGCAGCTCAATTCAAAGAGAATGAGACCTCTCCACATATTCTGATAGACGTCAGAGAAGTACCACAATTTGATATCGCTAGTCTTCCGCGATCACAAAGCCTTCCATTGAGCGAGCTCCTCTCGGAAAGTCAGAACGATAATGTGACTGATCTAATCGCGAGTCAAGTTCCAGTTTTCATAGTATGTAGATTTGGTAATGATTCACGAGTTGCTGTCAAATATCTGAGGGAGCAGAAAGGAATGACTAACGTTTTTAATATATCTGGTGGATTACAACAATGGATCCATACTGTGGACCCTTCGTTCCCAAAGTATTGAATCAGAAGTATATACTATCTATGCAAAATGCTATTATAATTATGTACATAATCAATGAACCGTCAAATTATAAAAACACAACCCACTAACTCCTTTTATATGCCATTAAAGCCTCCCGTAACTTTTTGTTGCCACTCTGCCAAGCAAATTCCAAAACTGCCTGTTGCATATCTTCATCTTCTAGAGCAGACGCGGGTAATCGCCCAATTAGATTACTCGCTATCATCAAATAGCGTTGATCACGCGAAAACAAACTGATCATTCTAGCCATCAGTGCTGGTGAGAAGGTTGGGAACAACGGTACCCGTGAGAACCGAGAATCTACCACCATCCAGTATCTCACCGCCATATCAACGTCATTTGCAATCACAAGACGCGTCAGCATCTCACTCAAAAATTCAATTGGAACATCTTGGTTTCCATCAGTACTCTCGTTCGAACTGGGTAACGCTGGCTTCTCAAACGAAGTCAAAAGAAGATCTTCCAAATCGAAAGGTTCGAGAAGGAACAAATCATCGCGAGCCTGGAAGTCCCATACTGCACAAGCATTCATTGCCAGCTCACCAAGCTTAACCTTTTGGCCGATTGAAATGTCGTGATCTCGTGAAAGAATCTCTTGCCATAAATTTACAAGGATTCGAATATCAGATACTGACACACCATCAATAACGTTCTTGGACGATAACGATTCCAAAAACGCAGTGAACGTAGCTTGGATTAGCTTTGGATCCAGATATGCAGGCACTTGAATATGCTCCATAAACTCATTGATTGTCAACAATCTGACCGCAGTGAACCGAAACTGATCAAGGTAAAATGCCGTGTACACAATCCAATGAAGCAAGATGACCTGAGCCTCATAGATTGTTTCTCGAACAATTGAGTCGCGGCAGATCGCCACCAGATCAAGTTCAGCATTGCCGCCTCTGATATGATTTGATGCAATATTAAAAGTACGAGACTGAAGAAGACAGTCCAAAATTGGGCTCAACTTGCGCGGAATTATAAAAACAAGCTCACTCAAAGTTTCAAGAACTAGGCTCTGAGCACCTCTATGGTCATCAAACATTCGGAATGCAGCTTGAATTGCTAAAAGAGCCTCGTCGCCTTTTTCTTGTTTGACTAAATCGACAAGTATGTTGTAAGACGGATGGCTATTAGAGGCGTGCTCGTAAATGGAAACAACTCTCTTTATCAAGATTTCATCGTCTGGGTAATTTTTGAGTTCGTCCAACGTATACTCCAGCTTTTGCTTGTAGAATTCAATACTACGTTTCACAAGTTCTCGTTCATCCTCTCGAATTTCTGTATATTGTGTTGATTGCATTCGCTGCCATTCTTCTTGATCGAGCCTTCTGATGTCTTTCATGATTTCCTCCAAAACCATCCGAATCTCCCTCTTCTGTCTAGATGCAGACGATTGACTTAAAGATTTGGTTTTCGGAGGTAAGCTAGCATTTAGTACTTCGTTTAAAGTAAGCATGGACAGAGCTCCAAACTTCCGCCATTTGGGTGCACGCGAACCAGGTCGCAATAACTTTCGTACTGGAGGCGCAGCAATCAATGCCCGTAGAAATTTTGCATATGACTTCAGTTTTGTGAACCGGAAAGTGTATAATGTAGAAAACAACTTTCTAGCAACTGAAGTTTGAGTTGTGGCTTTTTGTGGTGGCTTGGGAGTCATATCGAGATCATCCAGCGAAGCCATTTCTGACGCCGTATACCGCATCCTCCTATACATGTAGAATTCCGTCTCACCTGGCACTGGCACGTCTAAGAATGTTTTCTCCTGCTTTGCCAAACTAGCTTTCCTACTGGTAAAGCTCTCATATTCCCTAAGTTGCGTTATGATTTGTCTATCCAGAGGTTCCAATTCAGGTGGATTTGGTTTGACTGAAGTCTGAACATGCCGTACCTGTGCTATTTGATTATAACTCCCTTGTTTAACAAGGTATTTCCTACACCGGTCTGAATTGTGATGTGCAAATAGCAATGGAGTTGACGAATGTAGTAAATTCCTCGACCAATGGCGGAGTAGTCTGAACGTCAGTGCAACTCTACCGCCCATTACAAAATGGCTCGTCCAGACCAGCTGCAATTAGCACAAAAACGTTTCGCACATAGGCTATATCAAACTCACCTCCCAATAACCAAGAGCCGCCTTACCGTTCCTGTGTGCCTGTTGTGCTTCAGATGTACCTAGTCTAGAAAAAATCCCACTCCGGAGGAAAGTTGCGAACTTTTGTGATTTGCTCCCTGTAAAGGTTCTCCAAGAACCGCTTACGTTTTCGGGTCTGGTACCATAAAATTTGGCATCGCCGAGAAAAGGTACAGCGAGGTCGACTCGACTGTGCGGCGAGATCTAATATGTGACTCGACAGAAAACGAGAACTATGGCGAGATCTGTGTGCCTGAATCAACGAACGGCAAGATCTGTGTGACTTGACCGAAGAACATGGAAGACCAGAGAACCTGCGAGGGCTCTAGAGAATTACAAGAGACCTACGTGGTCGAGGCGAATAGCGTAGCCGACATCAAATGGAGTAAGGCGCTGCGGCCCCGAAGGACCCGCACATTTCGAGTAAGAGCTCCGCGGTTATAAAGAGAACGTGCTGGGAGCGCGAGAAGAAATGTTGTAAAAAGACAACGGACTAGACACACAGTATCGGAGGATATAAGAACATAACATATAAGAACATAACAGGAATACAAGGATTCACACAGGATAATAAAGAACGCCAGGCCCCCGGTTGTAATTGCTTACGTCAGCGAAACGAACCCCGTTTCCTTACATTTCCAATTTGACGCATGTGACCACAGCCTGGAATTGATAAAGTTTTACAACTAATCTAACTTATTTCAAAAAGCATTTAATTGTGCCTATCATATTATGCGAAACTATTCAATTATATATTTTACGAGTCAAAATACTTGCCATAAACCCTCCAAATACGGTCAAGGCTTCTGCATTGCCGGGTGAGCCCACCATTGACGTCTTCTAAGTCCTCCAAGTCCCGGCACCATTCAGCATGCATATCTCGAGGCAACAATTCGGTATAATGCCTCAGGAAGTATACTTCGCACATCAACTTTCCGTGAGCAGTATATGGCAGTGTAGCATCAGTAGTGCTGGTCGTGTTCGCGGTCAGAATACGGTCTATGGCACCTAGCGTGCGTATCACGTCTCGCCCGCGTTTGCCTCTAGCTGTTATGCCACGGCCGGCATAAAGCCTTTTGGTACCAACAGCTACACCATAGCATGTAATCATACTAGGCATAGCAGCAACAATACCGAAGACGAGTTCTTGCGACTTTAAAAGCTTGTCGATGCCGGTGATTGCTACTTCCGCATCAATCTTCGCTTTCTGAACCTGGATGAGCAAGCTTCGAGCAAGGCTACCACTGACAAGGTTACGGACCGGAGCTTTGAGCTCGTCTGCATAAACTAAGTCAACTGCAGAGGTATCACCGTCACGAACAGCAGCTCTGAGCAAGTCAATATCAGTGTCTGACAATGTAGTGGCGGCGTTGTCAATTGCAAAGTCGACCACCATCTTTTCCAACGAAGCCATATCCGAATCAAGGCTCTTCTTAGCAACAATCGCAACTTGCATTGTGTTATCATGTCGAATAGTTGATATTATGCTCTTGATGGGGACTACGACCCAGTTGTTCCAAAAATCAATGGCTGTTTCAACCGCTTCTTTCCCCCAGTTGACAATTGAATCGCGCCTGTGAAACAAAAATTGTATTAGAGGGCCGCCAATACATACAAACCCGGCAACAAGTGGCCAATATCTAACAACTCGGGACGGTTGCCCGACCTTTTTGACAACTTGTCGTTGCCGACCGAGGTGCTCTGGAAGGACTTGACTAGACACTTCTAAGATAGTTTCAACAATCTCGTATGGGGACGACAATGGCTTACACTCTGTGGTGACGCTCATTACACATGCCTCCAGCGAGTGAAGATTTGTCTTCGAGTTGTTTTCCAGTGATTGCAATATGGCCTTCAAGGTGCGTACACTTTTCTGCGCAGACGCCTTCCAATCACCGTCGGGTTTAAGCTGAAATGACTCTCCCACCAGAGCACCCAAACAGAAAGACTGTAGTTCTCTGTAGTTTTCTAGTTGCTTATAGTTATTTTGTACTTCGGAATATATAGACGTAAAGGGAGCCATGAATACACGGAGTGCGCTTTTCTGAGTTGGTCTAGCAAATGAGAATGACTTTGCTGCTGAGCTCTTTTGGTGCTGTATAACTTGACGCACAGTTTGTATCCAGTCTTTGAGTGATAGTGATGATATTGATGTCATATGCGCTACCCTTTGTTTAACATCTTTATATATTATTTTGGTGAAGTCGAACAAACGAACAGGAGATGCTAGATTATTAAATACTCAGATCTTACCAACAAAATTTAAACTTACATTGCACACTATATGTCAAAATACCTGTCCAGCTATTTGCTATTGAGCTCCAATAAAATAAGTCCTCCGAAGTTACTAACGTCTCGTTCAGTAGAATGTCTATGACATTGCCGTATAGCACCAAAACGCCGGCCGCAGCAATAAACCATTCAACTTGCTGCAAAAGTTCGCTCTGACTGGCTAAAATGCCACCTTTGCTCGTACTAGCCTTGCATTCCAAATTGTAATTCTCGGCATACTCTACCATAAGAGTCTTGAGTACATTCATGGACGGTAGCCGACCGCTCTGGCGAACCAACAACCGATTCAGGATATTTAGCAGTGGCTCCAATTCTGCCATCGTGGCGGCAGCAGCCTGTGTCTCCTTGTCTGCACTGGTGCCCTTACTATCAAAAGCATCGGCACTGGTCAACTCCGACGTAGAACTTGCGCGACTACTGTCGTATGGCCGATCGTTTGCGTCGTTACCGTCATGGGAAAGTAGACCTGGCAATGTCGAGTATGCAAGAACTTCGAGTCGCGACGACAGTGCTTGTATGTGCACAGTACCAGCAGATGGTGATGACATTGTGTCGTATAGACTACAATAACCAAAATGGCCAAAGTAAGTACCAGAACCGTACAATATCGAAGATTGATAAAGCCACGGTGCCGCCCAGTTTTTGGCCGTCTTGGTTTGCGTTTAAAGGTGCGGCTCCAATGATGTCAACGTCGTGGATTTTTGGCTGTGGTGGTGGTTGACGACTTGACTCAAGAGCTTCGCGTGTTCGCGGTCCTCGATCGTATGTAGCCAGATTATGTACAGTATGTATCAGACTGACCCTACTAACTATCAGGAATCCTGGGCATATGCACAAAAAAAACATTTTAATGCTTCTTTGGTTTTGGCTGTGCGACATCAAAGGCGGTTTGATGTACGGTGCTTGTATTTTGCCTGAGGCCAATTAGGCCCTGATTCTAGAGTCGTGGGCATGCTTCAGCTTCACCCCGCTGGCTACTGATACATAATCGGTGAATGATGAAGCATTCCATTGCACGATGACGTGGGTGCCACTGTACGTCTGTACTTTGTCTGGCTTGTAAATTGACCGGGAGACCCATTAGACGGGTGCGAATGCTGTCCCTTGCGAGCTGCTATATAGTTGTTAGTGGGTAGTTGTGTATAAATATGCTTCTCGGGAGTATGCGGGGTGAAAGGAAGAGCTGCCGGGGCTGAAACTTCTTTGACGGTGTTGATTGCACATAATATTGTTGCTTACCGCTCACGGCAGTTATCTAAGTGGTTTTCAACTTAATTTAGTGGGGACTTTGAGGCAAAAGCCGATGTCGTCGTCAACTAATGTGACCCATTCGAAATTGAGGTCGCGGCTGTTGGATCTTTTAGCTTCATGGAATAGACAGATTGAATTTACCAATGATTGTAGAGGGTCGTTTTAGTAAGACACTGAAAGTGTTTCAGGTTTCAAATACATAGATCGGATAGTGTTCCTGTAGATGTACAATTTGTAGCTTTATTACGAAAGACGTGGTCCTGCGCGGAGCTCACACATGATAATGATGATAATGATGGTTCCTGGGGACGATAGGTGATAGCGACTCGGGTACGCGAAGGTCTCTTTAAGCTGCTTTTATTAAAACATGCGATCTATACCATATTTGAGTTTTGACATTGGGCACCATATGTAAGCAAGCTCTCTAGATCTGAAATGGTCGATCACAGTCGAGTATGGCCATGGCTGTCATTGGCAGGCTGGAAAGCGCGTGCGCATTCGCTTGATCAGGCAACGAGCAACCGTACATTCTAGAAGTGGTCAAGGTCGTAAGAATTCGGTAATTTTTTTTCTTTTTACAGAGAATTTGGTTTCGACCAGATTTGACAAATGTAAAATCGGGCAATCGCGCTGAAATCGAAGACCAAATAGCGCTGCGTCGCCCCAGCCAGTGTTGGTCCTTCTGGCGCCGATCGTAAAAGATTGGCAGGCTGAGGTGAGACTTATTTGCTTTTTTTGTTTCACAGTGAGTGAACTTCGGCGTAAGTGATCTAGATATTGTATGTACCGCGGCGATGCAAATGATAATGCGAATTTGCGTGAGTACTAACGAATGCAAATTCGGGGTTCACAGCATGAAGTTCTGGCGTGAGGACAAGAAAAAACACACGAGAATATTAAGTCAATAAGCCGAAGCACAAGCCAGTATAAGGACTAGGCTGTTTGTGAAAAAAGACATGTACTGTAGCACGATAAAAATAGATGACTCCCAGTCGTCGTCATCCACCCTTATTTCGCCATTCCATTTGGTGAGACCGGGACTCAGACTTTGGATGTGATCGAGCAACGATTTTCCTCGGCCAGCAGCATTTCTGCGCACAGCCTTCATTTAACAAAGGCCTGGCCAATAATATCGGAAGATCTACAAAGGGAAGGAAGATAATATTAAGATTATTAATTTGCTGTGGTGGCGCATCAGTGATGCAAGGTTTTTGCTTGATGCAGGGCCAGGGATGATTAAAAAATGGCAAAAGTCGTGTAGGCAAATCTTTACTAAAAATAATGTGATGATATTCCCGCTTTACGCAAATCAGAATTGAGTTGACGTCATGTAAGTCTGAACTCCGCCTCTACGACTCAGTAGTGTTTCTCGATCGTTTAAATACCCATTGAATTTCCATTCATATCCATCGTCTTCGTCTTAGACTAGATCGTCATAAGATCACGAAAGTTGACTGCGTTCGGGTACAGATTTTGCGAAGTTGCGTCTAGATTTTGATAATTCAATAGTTTACAATGCAGTTCAAGCCCTTCATCCTCCTTTTTGCGTTGTTGGTTGTCGTCTCGGCTCAGGTTAGTTCGGTAGTGTCGTCCGCTCTTAGCGAGGCTACGTCCGGCATCAGCGAAAGTACTTCGACTGCAAGCAGTGTTATCAGTTCCGCTACTGAGTCGTCCACCACTGAGTCGTCCGCAACTGAATCTTCCGCAACTTCGTCTGTTGCTAGCGAATCTTCCAGTTTCGTCACATCGGCTTCTAGTGCTACCGGGAGTGCTATCTCGTCTGCTGTGGAATCTGCCTCATCTACCGTCTCTGGATCGTCGGAAGCCACTAGCGGCACGTCTACTGCATCGGCTTCTGCTACTAGCGGCACGTCTACTGAAACTTCGGGAGCTAACGCTATCGCTCCATTTTGGTCTGCTGGTTCATCTTACGCTGCTCTCCTTGCTGGATCCATTGCTGTCTTCTTGGGATACGGCCAGTAAACGCGCAAATTCCTTGTATTGTGCGAATTTGAATCAAAAGCGCCTTCTGATGGCATTTTATGGTTGATTTTATTTTGTTGATCGTGTGAAGTTAATGGGCTAGTCTATTGTGTTCAATAATAGTTTGGGAATAGATTAATTTGTATTCAACTTTCGCATTTCCGTGAGGCATAATGTTTTGCCAGTACTAGCATACTCCTACATTTGATAAATATAAAATTATCAACTCGAAACCAGTTCTATTACAAAACCATTGTAATTGCATGTGTTGCATGTAAATATATTAGAAACTGAGTCCATTGTTCGTTATCAGATATCAACAGTCGCGCGTGCTGTCTGCTTGGGTGGCCTTGGTTAGCGAATCAATCGGCCCCAAGTTTTAGCGAACTATTCGGATACCGATGCGCGTTAGATACTGATCTTGTCCTAAATTGCGCCAGCCATCCTCGGTCGTTGATTTTGATCAAGTCAGGCGTCCATGATCTCAAGGATCTCGCAGATTGGTAAAACCATATCTGAGGAGCTTGAACAAGCTCGATTACAGGCTCAGAACAGCTCACGCGGTCAGTCGCCAGCTCGAGGTACAGCTGCTACGCCTAACAACGTCGGTCCAGGTAGTACGGCCAACCCCAGAGGTCGTTCGCCAGCACCTTCTAGCTCTGCTTCTAACGATAGTGAAGTTTCGTTTGATTCATATACTGGGAATAAAGATATGGACCATCCATTGAGTGGGTCCAACGATGGAGATGCATCTGCGAATGGTTCACCGGCGTTGAGGGCGTCTACGCCAAGTCAACAGCAACAGGAGCTATCGCCAGATATTAAAGCGAAATTGCGTAAATTAGCTAAGTATGAAGCTAGATATCCTGGTAAGTATTTATATGCAAATATAGTCGGATGTCCTAGGCTAACTTTGTTTCAAAGAGCTTCGCCGGGCCTATGATGCTGAACGGGAGCGTACAAAACTGATTGATCGATTTGAGAGTATCTTAAGTGAGCAAACACCATGCTCGTCGATTGCAGAACCCGAATCACTTGTGGAATATTTACAGAACCTGTCATTGCGTCAAGAAATGCAGATGGAGGAAATGAAGCGAATAACAATGGAGAAAGATGATGTATCCAAGAATGCTGCAAAGCAACAGGATGAGCTTAAATTGCTTAAATCGCAACTTGAAGTCAATGCTAAAAGGGATGCAGATGATGATACTGTTATTGCAAAGCTGACGCAAGATCTGGAGAATTCTAAGGCAAATGCTGTTAAGGCACGAGAACAGCTAGAGTTAGTCTCGACTGAGCTTACAACTGTTAAGTCAGAACTAGAAGAGACGAAATCAGATCTTATCAAGGAAAAGGAATCAAGTTCTAAGCTTTCAGAGTCCGCGGCCGAAATTGAGGCATTACGATCAGAAAATTCAGAATTGAAGAATAAGGTTGAATCGCTTCTACTTTTGGTAGAATCATCAAAATCGGAATATGTATTGAAAGAGAAGGAAATGGCCTTACAAAATGACCAACTTCAGAAGAATCTTACTGAACAATCGCAAGCTGCAGAAGAATATGTAAAGGAGCTAAAGTCCCTCAAGTCTCGCATATCACAGTATGACACTCAATTGGCCGAAAGAGATGAATCGATTTCAGTTCTTTCAGATAAGCTGGAGAAATTAATACTCGATCACTCAACGAAACAAAGTGAGGCGGAGTCATTAAAATCTCAGTTGGAAGAGTTCAAGCAGTTTTCTTCAGACTTATCAGGAAAGCTTGCAGATGCAGAAATCACAATTGCAGAGTCACAGCAGCAACTTTCAGTAACTAAAGTATCATCTTCTGCCGTTTTGGAAGAAGCTGTCAAGCATGAAGCGTCTAATACACCAGTGACTTCTACGCCAGCAAGCGCGTCGTCAAAGTCCAAAAACAAGAAAAAGAAGAAAGGTAAAGGTGGTAGTGCAGGACCAAATACTGGCGCAGCTGCCAAAACAATGGAAAGTAATGATGAAGCCGAACCTGCCTCGACTTCAAAATCCCCAGCTTCGATGGCTACTTCGGTAAACGATGCTACTACGGATTTGATGAACAAGTATAAGACAAGGATTACAGATTTAGAGTCTCAATTAGATGAATTGGCTACTTCTCGTCAAGAATTAAAATCAGAGCGTGATAAATCAAAGAAGTCTGATGAAGAAATTGAAGAATTGCGTGATGTTGTCCGTAATCTTGGTTCGGAACTAGTTGAGGCCAAGGATGAGATTAAATCTTTGAATGAAAAGCTCTCGTTTAGTGCGTCAAGTGAAGATTTAGAGAACGCGCGCAAGCAAGTAACCGAGCTGCAAATCAAGTATGACGCACTATTGTTACAGTACAACAAACTCAAGGACGAGTCACAATCTGTGCTTAAAGAGCTCGATGAGCACAAGGCTAGGCACGTTGAACTTGAGACCAAGCATACTGAACTTAACAACACACAT
Organism: Myxozyma lipomycoides; assembly: GCA_030564125.1. Taxonomy (NCBI): domain Eukaryota; kingdom Fungi; phylum Ascomycota; class Lipomycetes; order Lipomycetales; family Lipomycetaceae; genus Myxozyma; species Myxozyma lipomycoides. The sequence continues at coordinate 84,491 of JAJLTW010000025.1, forward strand.
GCTGAACTTGTATTCGAGCACAGCAACTCTCTTGAGACAACCAGGAAGCTTGTGAAGGAACATGAGGACGCCAAAGCTAGAGTCTCGGAACTTGTGACGGAAAAATCGAAACTCGAGGCCGAGCTCTCGGCAAAAGTTCGTAATCTTGAGGAAGATCTCAAGGCTACGCAGAAGGTGTCACAAGCTCGATTCAAGGAGGTTCAGGACTCAAAGGTTCTCATACAAAAAACACAAGCTGATTTGAAATCAGCTCAGAATGACGTCTCACAGTTGCAGCAATACAAGGCCTCGGTTTTGCCAAAACTTGACGAGCTGAGGAGATTGGAGAAGTCTGATCGAACATTCCGAAATGATATAAACACACTCAGAACTAGTTTAGAGGAACGTGACGCAAATATTTCGACGTTACGAAGTCAGGTCCGGGATATGCAGGTTGCTAAGGTCAAGGCTGAAGAAAGAGCGGTATCTTTGAATCAGCAGCTTACAAGACTTGATGCTCAATACAAGAGCGTTAATGAGACTGCGGATAAGTTGACCCGCGAGAAACATTCGTTGTTACAAGAAATTGAAAGTCTCAGTACTAGACTGCAGCATACGTCAAAGCAGATGGCAACTTTGCAATCAGAACTCGATGGTGCTAAGGAAGATTATCAAATCGCTGAAGCAGAGCGGTTGAGTGCGAAGACAATGATGGAGGAATTACGAGAGCAGGCATCAGAGATGGTAATGCAGAGCAAGGAAGCGCGTGATAGATATGGTGCACTCGAAGAAGAATTGTCGGAAGCTCATAGATTAATGCAAGAGAGATCTAGGGAAGCCACTACTATCCGACGTTTACTTGCAGATGCTGAAGCCAAGCAAGAGGAAGTTGTGCGTGAGCTCAAGGAACGTATTGACGTGCTTACTGAGGAACGTGAGCGTGCGGAGAAAGAAACTATCACAATCTCTCGGCGAAAGGGTAATGAGATTGAGGAAGTTAAAGCTAAGAGCCGTGAGATTGAACGGAAGCTTGCTATTGCTGAGGAAGAGAGATCAAAATTGACTGCAGAATTGAACGATTTACGATCGGCTAGACAGCGAGCCGAAGAAAAGGCCACGATGGCCATGACAGAAATGGACGAAAGCCGAAAAGCTTTAACAGACCTCAGATCTGCATTGGTAGGTGTTTCCTGTCTGATATAATTTATTTATCGAGCGACTAATCAATATAGGATACAACTGAAGCACAGTTACATGAAGCCGAGGCGAGCAAGCAAGAACTCCAACGTTTAGCGGACGAATCCACTGCGAAAGTTGACCGTTTACAGAGAACTAATCGGGCATTGGCAGAAGAAGTACAAAACTTACAACTCAACAAGCTTGAGTCGCCTCGCGGTGGTAGTTCGCGTGGTGCTGGTGGTACTACGACACGGTCACGATCTAGTTTGTCTTTGAACGGCAACGCAAGTAAAGAAATTATGCGAAACGGCAGTGTGGGAGGGACAGCAGGTTATGTGCCTCATGATGACAATGAGAATATGAGTATTCCATACATTAAGAACGTGTTATTAGGCTATTTGGAGCGAAAAGAGCAGCGATCGCAGCTTATGCCTGTGATCTCCACTGTTTTGCAATTTCAAGGCTCAGATGAACAAAGGTTTTTGACGGCACTATCTAATCCGAAATAATGCATTTGTTTGAAAGGAAGTAAAGAAGAGAAAAAAAGTATGAATGAAGTATCTACTTTTCATAATGGTTGTGGGAGAAAACGTATGTATATCAAATTCTATAGACAGTATTAGCCAATAATTCTTTGAAAAAAGAAAATAACGCTATGCCTCAGGACAATTTGAATTATGGTTTCTCAATCGGTACCTCTGATAAATTTGAATTCGCATTCGAAACTTGAACTGCTGAAGTTGTCTTTGTGTTTAACTCAAGTTTACGCTCTTGTTGTTCGTAAAGATAATCTGATACTTGCATTCCAACGTACGCGAAAATCATAGTAGATACACCAATCCATATTCGACCACCAAACGGTAGGTTATTATATTTTGACCATATTGAAGCCATTGATTCGATTTTGGTTCTAAGATTATCTATCGCAACTGGCACAATGCATTCACGGAATTGGAAGTAGGTTTAAAGCTCCAATCGTATCCGGGTAAATTAGACCAGAACCATAGCAAGTTCAAGACACAGTTATAGTTACTGTTAACTACTCATCAATATATTATTTTAAAGTTATATTCGAATAACAGTCTTAGTGATTACTTTATAAAAATTAATAAAAAAGAAAAGTAGTTCATTGGTTACCAAAAACAAAATATCCCATTTTACAAACGCCAGAAACCGTTATATACAACCAAGATTTTATATTTATCCCTTAAAATCAGAATCACTGACACCAAACACTTTTTCCAAAGTAGAGTCTTTCCAAACAATTCGTTTAGTTAATATCTCGTGCCGCTGTGAAGATAACGTGGTCTTCAGTATATCTGGATTGCGTCCCATCCAATATCGTTCGAGGAGATCAACTGCCTTCAAAGCATCGACATCTGTAATCCGTTGATATAGTGACACTTCGTCCCCTGTTATGGTTGGCATTGGAATCGGAAGGTGTGCAGTATTTGGTAACTGCTCCATCGTAGTAACGCCACTGGTTGAAGCTGTTCCATCTGCCATTAGCTGGTGATACAGCATAGAAGAGACTGAAGGCTGCAACATATCCAAAGATGGAGAAGGCATCGGTAGAACATCACCAGTGGTTGACAGAATAGCTAACCGTTCAGCGTCTTCTTTGATTTCGTCAATGATTTCCTCAATAGACGGTACTGCAAACAGTGTGTCATCATTTGACTTTAGCATGTCAACAATTGAAACATCAACGTTGTGATTTTCTTCTTTGGCCTTCCCAGATAGCCTTACAACGTCGCTGGGAGAAATATAAGAATGATCAAGAGATTCTGGGGTTGCAAGTTCAATCTGTGGTCTTAGATCTGAGTAATTTTTTGGTCCATCTACCGAAACGTTATTATCAAACCGATCGTAACGAAGGCGAGCCTTGAACGATGACAAAATTGGTTCATCGCAGTCACTTAAAAGTTTGCAATCCAAATAGCACTTTCTAATGAGCTCAGGTGTGATATCATCGTTCCAAGCTTGCATGGTCACGTAAAAAGCTTCCATTTTAGTAAACAGCATACGAAAGTTGCCTTGTTCAATACGGCCCAGCATGACCTCAGTAAACCTACGACGATACCCAGCCTTTAAAGATCGGGTAAGCCCGGCTTCAAACGGTTGTAGACAAGCAGACGCCATTGTTGGTGGCAAAATTAAGAGTTCAGTGTGAAGAAGCTTCTCGTCATATGCTAAAAAATGATTCTTGCAATAGTCCATAATTAGTAATACCCGTCGTCCACTCATGCATTGATCAAACCAAAGTAAATAGTTCTTGAACAGAGCTGGTGTCATCTTAGCTTCTGGTTCATAAGCATATGATGCACCCACATTTGTTATTTCAACGTTTCGAAAACAGGTTGGATTCAAACTATTGCCAATCATCCACGGTGGCATCTTTTCGCTACCATCCGCATTCACCGCTACCGCTATAGTCACCTTATCCTCCAGTGTTGCTTCGGGCACGTTCAGTTCAATATCAGACGGATTGACCTCTCCATTTGGAAATCTATTATTCAAAACCCCATTGCCAAGAGTCTGATAAAACAAAGCAATCTCGTCTACTACAAATACATCCCAAGGGTCGTACTGTGCAACCTTGGCTCTGATCGTCGAGAGCTGTTCTTGTAAGGTTCTAATCCGGGCGGACTTGCTAGTTTCTGAATTGGTTGGCCGGATATTCTTGATGTTATGTCTGGTCTTAAACCGAGATAACCATCCGTCAGAGAAGTGGAACGTATCATCGTTTGCATGGGGATATAACGACTAAATTTCAAATCAGTCAGCAATCTAACCAACTATTTCGAGTTGTGGCTCTCACCTTCAAGAAATAGGCACCTTGATGCTTCAGTACCATACCATCAATAGCAATAAGTCCCTTGTATTCCTGATACCACTTGTACAGCGCCTCCTCCATCAGTGGAAACGTCACTTTCTTCACCCGCTTCAGATTTGGATCGGTATCTACTGGGGCCTTGAGGATATCGCCTTTGCGCTTCAAGCACCTCGATACTGCGGCCTGCGACGGCGCAACGTCAAAAGTCGCCTTGAACCACTCAATCAGTTGCTTCTGACTTTCCTCCGGGTGCTCATCTGCTCGTAGACAAAGCTGCCGCCGCTGTTCGTTCGTCATTGAGAAGTTGCCGTTCGAGTGCATGCCGTCTGGCTGCGACGAGCTCGTGGCAGCCTCGTCAGGCATCATCACTGCTGCCGCTGACATACTCTTTTGTACTCTGCCGTTTAGATAAAACAAGTTACGCAATTTTCATATATATCCTGGCCGTCTCGCATCGTGATGATTCATCAGACGCTGGTTCGAACACGCGGGAGATGACCAATATTCCAAACAATATGTATGGTATTATGCACTTTGAGGGCGGACGCGTATTACGTAAGTACTGTTATAAGCGGATTGAGCGCATCCGGTTTATTGTTACCCGGTGCGTATTTCGATTGCGCGAATGCTAGCGTCACAAATTTTTATCGCAAGCACTGTGGACAACTGTTAAAGAGACACGAAGATAGCGCAGATTAAGAAGCAAAGATGCCTGATCTTGGATCGTACGTATAATTAGTTTGCTCATGGATTGGGGCGCGTGTGTCTAACTTTTTTTTTTTTTTTTTGGTATAGGAAACAAGCAAACTGGGCGGACGATGACGATGACAACGGATTCCCAGCACCACTGGTGACCCATAATCCTGACGGCACCAAGACCGTGATCTCGTACAGAATTAATCCTGATACTGGCAAGAAGGTCAAGGTTACTCAGAAGATCAAAGTTACAGTGACCAAAGAGCGGGTGAACAAGCAAGTGGCGGACCGCAAGAAGTGGGCCAAGTTTGGTGAAGAAAGGGGAACTTCACCCGGACCAGATGGTAAAACTACCAGTGTTGGCGAAAACATGCCGTTGAAGTTTATGGTTGGCTGGAAGGTGTGTATTTGTGTATTGTTCTCAGAGCTGGGCCTGGTTTGAGATGTACGTGTGCTAACCTTTAATTAGGAGTCTGAAGAGAAGAAGCAGGAAGTCGACAAGAAGGAAATTGTCAAGACCAAAGCAATTACTTGCCGAACGTGTGGTGGCGAGCATTTCACTTCCAGATGTCCTTTCAAGGATCGTATGCCTACAGCAGATGTTGCTGCCGAGTCTGAAACCTCGACACCACGAACAGCGACCCCAGAACCATCGGCAGCTCCGTCTGGTCCTCAAAAGTCAGCTTATGTGCCACCGCATCTTCGTGGTAAGCTTGGGGGTGCTGGACGAGGTGAAGGTGAAAAGATGGGTGGGTATCGTGATCGTGACGACAGTGCGACATTGCGTGTATCGAATATCAGTGAATATGCGGCCGAAGAAGATCTCGGTCGGTTGTTTGAGAGATTTGGTAGAATTCAAAGACTTAACTTGGTCAAGGAACGTGAGACCGGTCGGCCGATGGGTTATGCTTTTATTAGTTACTACGAAGTTGCCCATGCTGAGCGGGCTCGTCAAAGACTTGATGGACATGGTTTTGAGAATTTGATTTTACGGGTGGAATTCTCCAAGAAGGCTTAAAAGAAAGAAAAATAATCAAATTGGAGGGAGATCGATATTCTGCTATATATAAAATTACTTTGTCCTTCGGAATGCAATGCTGGAAATACTTTGTCCTTTGACACCACCAAACTCATACACCGGATATTTGACCGTTTTCCATTCTTCCAACCCATCCACATCCATGATCTTTCGTAATTCAATTTCAGTAAAATTACAACTTGTGATGAATACAATTCCGCCGATGCGAACAAGTTTATCTCGTACTGCGATCGGATAAATTTGAACACCGGTCTTGCCATCTTTGACAATATCAGGATTTAATGCAATCGCATCTAATGTACCTTTGTCCAATACCAAATCCCAACCTTGATTATCCATGTTTTGTGGTAATTGTAAGAAATCCTGTTGCTGAAAACTAATATTGTGTAGCGGATCGTTAATCTCGCCCTTGTCCAATTTCTTAGCCAAGATCGAATTTGCAAATGTAATACTACTTGACGCGTAATCAATTCCACTAAGAGCTCCAATAAATCCTACCTCTGCTCTAATTCTAAAAATCAAGTGTCCGTTACCAGTTCCTAAATCTAGTGCAGTTGTATTCCGATAGAATGGGAATTCATCGGTAGGTTTTGAACTCGATGTATGATCTTCAAGGAATTCGATTATTTTATCTTCGGCATCTGCATCGTCAAACCAAATCTCGCCTTCATCTGATGAGTTATCTGCAAAATTTTGCTGTTCAAGTGAGTAGAAATCGTCCCAACTACGACATATTAGACCTTGTGAAATCGGTCGATGTAAATTATAATCTCACTGTTGTTTAGTTCCTAACTTTGAGGCATTAAGTTGTTCGACTTCCTCCGACATTGCAAATTAGTTATGACCACGTATATTTGATATAAAAACAAATCCAATAATGAATTCTCAATCAATTTGACTTGGTCGAACTATTTCAATTTGATGGAAATTTTCAGGGGGAAATTTTGCTCTGGGCTCATCTCAACAAATGTCTGTGGCTATGTTTACAGCTTTAAGATAGATATATACAAAATTATATGTTACACAAACACGTGGGGAATCATGCCCTGAGCTCGGGTTAGGGGAGGCTTAGGGTACAACACACTGCGGCACAGGTAACTGTGCAACATACTAACAAGTGCTTTCCATTATTAGTTATTTAATATATTAAGATACAAAAAAAAAAAAAAAAGATAATGGAACCTTATCTCTTCAGGTTATATGATTTATTGGATAAATGTAATATCAGCAACTTTAACTGGAGGATGGGTACATATTACTTTAATAGTTACTCCTGTATAAGGTACTTCAACTGAAGATGAATTATTCGAATCTATTCTAAACAATTAATTTTTTTAAATAAATAAAATTATTTAAAAATGGACAATATATTAAAAAATTACCTAAAAATTGAGAATTTTTTTAACTCCTTTATGTTTAAAGCTGAATTACAAGTACGGGCAATTTGTGTTAAAATAAAGCAAAATTAATATTACCAATAACTACCCAAAAACAAAAAAAAAGAGTATCAATACAACCGTAAACAAAAACCAAAATTTAATTATACATGCCTATTAATTTGTAAATCCTTACTTCCACTGCCAACACTACTTGTGACAGCATCAACATTATAATCATCATACATCTTAACATGAATCGATCTGTTCACTTTTAATTTTCCCATTTCGATATCTTTTGCAAGTGCATCAAGTCGACTTGCGAGTTTGACGCCCTTGAATCCAGATTTCCATAACGGCTCACCATGTTCGAATATCTCGTCCATTTCCTCTAATGTACGTTGCTTTGTTTCAGGAGCTCCTAAAAATATATGAATAAAAGCTGCAATGTTAAATGATCCAAAGATAAAAAATAATCGCCAGGTGATACTTCGTAACAACGGCGGAACTGCTAATCCTAGTGTGAAATTAGCTGCCCAATTAGCCGCAGTTGCTAATGAGATTGCCTTTGCACGGATTCGTAATGGCATGATTTCTGGTGGGTAGGTCCATGATACTGGGCCCCATGATATTGCAAACGAAGCCACAGTTAAGTACGAGCATGCTAGAATCGCTCGACTGACAGCTGGATGGTCGTTAACTATCCAAGTATATGTCTGATTTGATATTGGATTCGGACCACCGTATCTTTGTAGTAACCCACCAATTATAAAAAGCCATAATGCGATAGAGAGCGACCCAACTAGAAACATAGGTCGTCGACCCCAATAATCCATCCACAAGATAGCAGGAATTGTCATCAACATGTTGATTACGTATTGGATCGATGAAGCAAGTAACGTGTTTGTGATACCAGCAGAATCAAGAACATAAACAACATAATACATCAGCACGTTAATACCGGACAGCTGAGACCAAACCTGGACAGCCATTGCTAAAAACACCCGCTTACGCATTCGGGGAAGAAGTAACTCTTTGTACGAATTTGATTGTTCCTCCGTTTCAAATCTGATCTGATCTTCAATTTCTTTGTATTCAGCCAATACAAGAGGGTCGTTGATATCGTTTGTAGATGTTCGTAAGAACGCAAGTACTCGCAGTGCTTCATCCCATCTATCTTTACTTGCCAACCATCGCGGAGACTTTGGAAACCAAAACAGCCCGATAAATAGAATTAATGCAGGAAAAATTTGAATCGCCCACGGAGCTCTGAATGCAGCCTGACTATCGAGAAACGAGCAACCGTATTGAATAAAATACTGAATCATGATACCCCACGTGATGGCATACTGCTGAAGTGCGACCACTCGCCCCCGGATTTTGCGAGGAGCAATCTCTGACTGGTAGATTGGTACAAGTGAAGATGTCAAGCCTACGCATAGACCAGAAATGAGTCTTCCAATAACTAGCATTGCGACTCCGTTGGAGGCTGATTGAATTCTGGCAAATATCGTCAGCCAAAAAAAAAAAAAAAAAAAAAAAAAAAAATGGGACACCAAAACATACATTGCACCGATACACCATAACACAGCGCCAATCTGAATCGAAATCTTGCGGGAGAACCTATCAAGTGTTAATGAAACAAAGAACGACGACTAATAAGCCAAAAAAAAAAAATTGCAAACCATACGTATCACCTAAATACGACGACGACAGGGCGCCGACCAGCGAACTAGCGGCCATGGCCGACGTGATTCCACCTTGCCTTATCCCGAGCGGATTGCCGAAGTAGTCCTTGTACTGGTCAGTTCCGAGCACTCCTGACATTGACGAGATATCGAAGCCAAAGAGTGCACCACCAAGAGCTGCGAAGGCGGAGATGGCGTAAACGTTGAGCAGCCTCCTACGACGAGCCATCGCAACGACGACGACGATGACGACGCCAGGCCCTCTACGAACGTGACGAAGGACGAATTATTTCGACTGACGATCAGACTCTGATGATCATGAGCTACCAGACTGATAAAGCACCTTGAGACGACTCCCAGGGGGCGCTTATGTACTCCGCTAACGACTATTACTGTAATTATACGCACATACATACATATCACAGGGGGGTGTGGGGGGGGAAGAAGGGAAAGCCGTTAACAGTCTCTGCGCCAAACGTCATCATCGAAAAAGGTGCAAAAGGCCTGCGCGGCTTAAGTGGCTCGCAAATAATGCATCACAGTCCTGGTGCTTAATTAGGCTTGATGGTGGATACATATATAGTAATACAAACAAATGGTACATATCGGTTATAGGGATATTCTTCGTCCACGACGAATTATAAGGGCTCGCTGTCAGGTTTGTCGCCACGATCGATCGGTGCCTGTTGCCGAGAACAGCCAGAAGGAAGGGGGGAGGGGGCAAGATACATATTACTTGGTCGCTGTCCTCGTGCATGTTAAGTTGTTAACCTAATTTATATAGTTATGTACTGTTGCGTATATTATATTATTGTGTATATCGTTTAACCAACACCTCTTCAAGGCTGCTTCAGCGCACCAGGGGCAGTGCGCGCTGCGCAGTGCGGGGCCGTCTAGCCGTATAGGGTAACAAATATTAGGGCAAGGGTAGAATGCAAAAAAAATACAAGGGCTAGGGCATTACTTTAAGGGTAAACCGTAAGGGCTAGTATATGGGTAAGGGGATAAGTAACTATAGCTACACTGCTTCTGCCCACTTTTAGAGAAGCGCTGTCCCTTTGCCGCCAGTCATCGAAGGGTACGTAGCATCGCTTACAATACAAGTCCCTTGCGCCGCACCAATGTTGACACCTTGTTATAGCTCTTGCTCGGTCGCAAAATGCACACACTGCAGTTTTGACGTCAAAAGGCTTGGGTGTAGTTATATAAAATCTCTTGCTGCTATAAGGCTGTTTTGAGGCCATGGTTCGTGGCAGGACAGCTGGATCTGCACGATACGTTCGTCGGCAGCCATTGTGGACGCGTATCAAGGCATACCCATTCGACGCGTACCTTCAGTTGAACGAGCAGCTGGCATTGATCGAATGGGACCAGCTCACGCAATCAGTAGCATTGCCACTCGGAATTGGTGCTGATTTGGTTTTGATACTGTCAAGACTGGCAATACTAGGCTTGCAGGTGCACCGCAGTCCAAAGAGCGACGTGTTTATCGACAGTGCTACGATCCGCTCAAGCAAAGCTGCCAGCTCGGTGTTTATTGGCCGTGGACCGGGTCTTGGATTTCGAGGTTGGTTAACATATTTGGTATGTATTATAATTATTTTTTTTTTTTTTTTTTTTTTTTTTGGTTTGGTAGCGTTCTAAACATTTAGTTGTCTTCTCTCTCGTTTATTGTCGTTGCGGCTAGCATCATCAATACCTACGCAGTCTTCTCAAGGCGCAAGACATATACATTCTTTGGCAGAACCCCAAATGATAACAAAATCTCGTCACATCCATCAGTTAAATTAGTAGCATTCAATATCAGCACAATCACTCAAGATCCGACTCCAAACGCGTCTCCATTCAGCAAGATATTCCCCCAACAATATCCTAGCTCATCAACAACAAATCAAGTATGGGAAATGGCAATGTGGAACCCACACAAGTTTAACCTGTTCGTCTTTGCAGTGTTCTCACCACTACATGCAGTTCTATTCTATACATTCTCCTATTCTTCTTTATTATACGTCGTATTTGTGACTGGTGCTGTTAGCGTGCAACTCTATTTCCTTATCCAGTTCTTCCTACAACAGGTCGCAGATAAGGCTATTTTATTTAGCGAGATGTTTGACGAATATGAAAAAAAAGCCGTACGGCCGAAACTCTCGGTCAAGCGACGTGATGTTGCGGTCGGCACTGATGGCGAAGTCGAGTTTTCATCTCCAGCACTAGACAGAACATTTGCTACTCACAGCATCTTACCACAATCTCAACCAAAGATGACTGACAGCCCATTCAGAAAAGCTGCAATGTTGTCATCAGCTCAATCAACACAATCTGATCTTTCTTCTCCAATCTCCCGTCGACCAGTCAAAAGGTCCACATGGAATAATAATTCACCACTCAAATTTCACTCGGCTGGGTATTCAAGTAGTAGTAGTAGTGCTACTCCAGAACCTCGAACCCCTCGAACATATCAACCTTCTCCACTATCATTTCCACAGAACTAACACAATAAATCTACAATTATGATAATATATTGTATAATATTTTATTATAAAATGCAACCCATTTATTATGACGCTGCTGCTGGTGTCTCTGCGCTGCCTTCAAGTCTCTCAACTACAACCTTCATTTCTTCGTCATTGTATATTCTGAAGCCATTTTCTTTTGTGACACTCGCAAGCTGTACATTTTTTGAATCCAACTTCTCCTCCATGACCTGTTTGAGTGTTGAAAGCACCAATAACTCAGCCTCGGCGAACGACAATGACTTGATCCAATTAGCTCAAATTCCCAACTTCTTTCTTTCAAATCTACCACTTACGTAATGATACTTAGACTGCAACTCAGCCTGCGCACCTTCACTTCCACTTCCAATAGCCTTCGCATCATATCGGTAGAATGTCCCCGATGGCTCAGCATAGTAAAGCTGTGGTCCATTCTCATCGATTCCGGCAATCAATAGCGCAACACCAAATGGCCGAGACATGACTTGTTCCTCACCTTCGGAACCTTCACCAAATCGAAGTGCCAAATCACAAACTGACTGTGTGACAGACTCGACCTTGATAGCTTCATTGAAATGAAGCGCGTGATTCTATTAGGTCAGCATTAATCATTATATCCAAACTAAATTTGTCAAAGTCAAATCTTACTTGTGTCTCAACCCGAGCATGCTCAATTAATGTACGAGCATCAGCTGTCAGTCCACTCATAGCTGCACCGAGATGTCTATCTATTTCAACAATCTTCTCGATTGACGATGATTCGAGCAACGTGGATGTAGCTCGCTTCTCAACACCTAAAATCACACCTTCAGACGTAGACACACCAATCGCGGTTGATCCAAGCTACAAATAGTTAAAGCTCCGCACTAAATCAAAGTACTCCTCCAATCTTTATAATACCTTGATCGCCTCTGTAGCATACTCGACTTGAAACAATCTACCCTCAGGCGAGAACGTGCTGACGCCGCGATCGTATTCGCTTCTAGTCAAAAACATCCTATAAGTTGCTAATCCAATTGAAATGATTGTCTGAGACTTCTAAAATATTTGATTAGATCACTCCTCCAATTGTTTGTCGATATGCTTTTAAATTGTTAAGCCAATCTCGATCCAAGTTCGGTCCGCGCTTTGGAACGCGGCAGAGGATCATTGATCAGAATCATTCACGTGACTCGCGGTTTGATTTGTTTACGATGAGGACGCGCTCCTCTAAAAACTAGTGATGCGATGAGCTGAAGAGTAATTGAAGGCTAAATTCTGATTTTAAAATGCCTGCTGGAACTGATAGTGGGGGTACGACAGCACATAGTGCTGGACAACGGAGGTCGCGCTCAGTTCGTGAACGAGAAGTACTGTCGCAGTCTGACGACGGCGTGAATACAATAACATCTCAGCGTCTATCTACGACATTAAAAGACAAAATGGAACGTCTGGATATAAGGGCTGATAAGGAACGTGACAGAATATATGTAAGTGTACAACGTTGGGTATTTTTGCTTAAGCTCGAAGAGTTGTGGAATTGACTGGAATAGAGTAGGTCAAGTTCGACGCGTCACAGATCACCGGTCAGAACTGAAACGCGACAATCGCAGCACGTCACTCCTGAGCCACCCGGTATATCTACTCCATTGACTAAAAATTTGCTTATTCTAATCGTTAGAGTTTGTTCCAAAAGTTATATTACAAAGTTCATCAGTCTCGTCGTTGGCTTCACGCGTTAACTTTCCAACTGTATCGCATCAAGTACCTAGGTTTAAGAGACCTCCACCGCTTAGTGAAATGTCAACAGAAACACAACATGCTGTGATTATGGAAGATTTATTATTTGTTATGGCTGTACGTTTATACTCGCATTGTGCATGATTTGGAAGGGCTAATCAAGATAGGGAACCGAAGGACAATATATTCGATTCAACGAACGGTATAACCCGGCGCTGGAAGCAGATCGATTAGCTGGACCTGAATTTAGATTAAATCGAGGACTAGATCCGAGTATACGTGATATTGCAAGATCATTGCTAAAAATGGCCACACATCAATCCTGTATCGAGGCGTTTGTGGAGGTGCAGAGTAAAGTTGAATATGGTGTTGTGAACCATGCTCTATGTGCAGCTATGAGGACAATTTTGCGACAATACTTGAAACTCACATCAGATATGGAGTACAGAATGCTAACAGATGAGACTTTCACCTTAAATACATTTCACATCGAAACGCTGGATATGTCTCATAAGCTCACCGAATTGAATTGGATTGTACAGAAAATGAGTAAGAAAGAGGAACAGATACCAAGTGAAATTGATGAATTGGATACAGATTTTGATGCATTGCTTGAGACTCTAAAAGCAACTGACGGTAATCCCGAAATGTTTAATAATTTTGGTATTTCTAAAACTACGTCGACTATGCTTAAAGGTGGTAATGTTATCAAGCTACTTACAGATCGACTACATTTAATATCTGGCGACCCGGAATCAAGAGAACTACTAACAGTTTTACTACAAGAAGCGTCAAAACCATACATGAAAATGCTGAATACCTGGTTGCACAGGGGTGTGATTCACGATCCATTTAATGAGTTTTTAATCAAAGAACAAAAATCAATCCGCCGAGAGAAATTGGATCAAGACTACACTGACGAGTATTGGGAGAAGCGATATACATTGCGCAAAAGTGAGTTACCGCCACAGATTGCTGAATCTAAAATATGCGACAAAATCTTACTTGCCGGTAAATTCTTGAATGTGGTCAGAGAGTGTGGCGGCGTGGATGTTAGTATTGTGATCAAGGATGCACCTGAGACGATTGATGATCCGAGATTATTGTCGAATATTAACTCATCTTATGCACACGCGAACGAGAGTTTGCTGCTGTTGCTAATCAATACACATGACTTGCCCGCCCGCTTGACGTCGATGAAGCATTTTTTCTTTCTTGACCAGGCTGATTTTTTTACCAACTTTATGGACGTTGCACATTCGGAGCTTCGAAAGCCGGTTAAAAATGTGTCAATTTCAAAGCTGCAGTCACTATTGGATTTGAGTTTGCGACAGCCCGGAAGTATCACTGCTGTTGATCCAATGACGGAAGATATAAAAGTACAAATGAATGAAGTCAGTCTTACAGAATGGCTAATGCGAATTGTCAGCGTAAGTGGACTTGATCCAGCTGAACTCAGCCAGTCGAATGCATTGGCCAACTTGAGTGCTGATTCAAGGCCGTCGTCGGCATCGGAGACTGATAAGAAGCCATTGACTGGAATCCAGGCTTTGCAGTTTGATTTTAAAATACCATTCCCGCTATCACTTGTTATTTCACGAAAGACAGTACTTCGGTATCAGTTATTATTCCGACATCTGGTTGCGCTCAAGAACATTGAACAACAACTCGGAGTAGCATGGCTCGAGAACGCAAAAGGTGCGGGATGGATCCGAAGATCACATAATGTGAAGCTACAGAAATGGAAATCCAAGATGTGGAATTTGCGGACCAAAATGCTGGTTTTCATCCAACAAGTATTATATTTTTCAACTACGGAAGTGATTGAACCGCGCTGGAATAAGTTAATGGATGGAATCAAGTCAGTCGCGACAGTAGACGAACTCATGCAAAATCACGTTGACTTTCTCGACACTTGTTTAAAAGAATGCATGCTCACAAACGCAAAATTACTTAGACTTATGGCGAAACTCATGCAGGCATGCAAGTCATTTTCAGCATATATTATGCAAACGTCACGAACGGTATTAGAAAGTAGCGACTTTGATGCGATCTCATCCGACACATTATCCCAGATCGAGTCAACCTTACACCAATACGATGTCCATTTTGATCACAATTTAAAATTATTAATGGACTCGCTTAATTATTATGCTGCTACTGAAACAGTAGTATTACTAAGCCTGTGTGCTAGATTGGAAGTATGTATGATTGGGGAAACTGGAGTTTTGTCTGAATGATATCTAGATATATAACTATTTTTTTTTTTTTCAAATAGTGTAATTTTAAATGGATCTGGAGAGATTTTTTTTTTAAATATATTATTATCAAACACAGTAGCGAATCATTAAATGTTTTGACCACTATTATTTCGTTTATAAACATACTATATTCTATGAACACACATTGTATTCCAATCCGCCTCCCTCATGATATCATAAAACTACAAATAAACAAACAATCAGTCGGCAACAAATTACATTACACAAAAACCTCGAAAGTCTAACCCCTGGTACCAGAACCAGCTTGTAACACCAACACACTAGCACTAAATGTCTCGCCTGCACCAATAACAGGCTGATGGACGATTGCATCTCCCAAAACGCCCAAAACCTTACCGGTATCGTATCCAATTTCGGCCTTGATCCCCGCTGAATGACGACCAACCACAATCAGATTCTGAGTACCTGAACATGCTGCCATTTCGTCTCTTGCCTTCCTTACGACAGCCTCGACTGGATTGCCGTCTGGGAAAGATATTGTATCAAATACAACCCGGGTAGCAAATGATGAAGGCACAGAGTTCTTAATGGTGTCCCACTCTGCATCGTTCAAGTTTTCGATCGACAAAGGCGGCAAACTGGATTCTGAATGTTCACTGACATGCAAAACTGTAGCTGTGACACTATCATTTTGTGCGAGTTGAAGAACAAATCGTAAAGCAAACTTGTCATCCTCGGTGCCAAAGTATGGTAAGAGCACATGGTAGTTGTCAAGACCAGTGGTGAAGCTTGGCGGCGGCATTAAAGTAGATGAAGTTTTCGACTGGCTGAATCCTGAATCAATGAAGATACCAACGTGAGCCAATGCACTGTCAACCACCGACGAAGCGAATTCACTGTAAGACCCAGTAGTAAACCTTGAAGTACCATCGTAAATAACAGAATGACTGTATTCACTCATATTTCCAGTTTCAGACCATGGGATCAGTAACAAATCAGCATGTACATCTTGAGTCATGTCAATAATAGTTTCAGCATACGAACGCTCAGGGACAACCGCGACACCACCGACCATACCAATGTTATTGACCTTGCAGAATGCACGGAACGTGTTCACAATAGGATCAGTAACAGTCGAATGGTGCGCCTCAGACACTTTCATTACGCTGGAATCACGGTCAGTCAACTCAATCAGACGGATTCCGTGAACTTGTAGTGGCCAGACGTGCTCAGCTTCCACAACAATAGAGTCCTCAGTTACGCTCGCTCGAGGTGCAGATGGAGCAGCTAGTGAGTAATGAACATTTGTAGAAGTAGGCTTTCTTCCTGGTCCAAGCAATGCGACAAACGAGCACATACTGGGCATCGAATCAAGACGCAAATACGCGACCAAGTTTCGCACTGGAACGGACTCAGTCTTCTTCTCGGAATCAGTTTCTGACTGCGCACGTAAGTTTCCTTCCCAATCAGTTTCACCACGTCTCCACTTGTCGACCTTAACTTGGTACCATCTAGGATATAGCCATACAGTTAACGGAGTTGTGGCGAATGTTGTGACAAGAGCCATAACAACGAACATTGTAAACACCCGATCGCTGAGAATTTTGGCTTGTAGACCAATGTTCAATACAATTAATTCGACGAGACCTTTACAGCTCATCAAAACACCAACTGACATACTTTCTCTCCACAATAAACCACAAGCTTTAGCAGCTAACGAACTACCGCCAATTTTGCCAAAGAAAGCGATTGCAATGATTCCAATAACATAGCCCCAAACAAGACCAGAATCAAGCAATGCCAAGTTGGTGTTTAACCCAGACAGAACAAAGTACAAGGGAATGAAAATAGTTGACACCAAATCTTCGATTTTCTCGGTCAGTTTTATGGCGAAGCCTCCGTTGTGAGGACAAATTAGACCAATAACAAAACCACCGAAAATAGCATGGATACCGATAACTTGGGTGAAGAACGCAGACGCTAAAACCATCAACAATGTAACTGCAACAACAGTCTGGCTGGGTCCCTTCTCCAAGCTTCCGGTGCGCTTGAGGTATATGAAGAACAGAGGCTTGATAGCAAAATACAATAATAGCACGTATCCAACACACACAAGCAATACCCATAGTGCGGTCAATCCACTACCAGCGTTGACCAATGCCACGCAAAGCGCCAGTAAAATCCAGCCAACAACATCGTTTCCAACACCAGCAGACAAGACAATCGTACCCACGTTCGTATCGAGCAGTTTCAGCTCAGTCAAAATACGACAAAGAACAGGAAACGCAGTAATGGCCATGGCAATACCAATGAATAGTGAATATATGCCAAAATTTGTGCTGGGTGATTCATTCAAACTGTCGTTAAATTGGTGATAAAGGCCGTAAGAGATAGCAACACCCAAGCCGAACGGCACAACCAGACTCGCCGCTGACACACTAACCGCGATCTTCCAGTTCTTAACCAAAAACTGCATATTTGTCTCGAGACCAACTAAAAACAGAAACAAAACCAGACCAAGATTTGCTACCAGAGTGAGGTTAGGAATCGACGCAGAGGGGAAAATGGAGTTAGTGAAGCCAGGAATCCGGCCCATAACCGAAGGACCTAACAGGACGCCGCCGATAACCTCAGCAATCACACGAGGCTCCCGAATTTTCGACAAAGGATAGTGCAAAATTCTGCAAAAGATAATGATAATACCAGCCTATAGAAATCATGTTAGTAGTGCTACTTCCTGCTTCCTGCCCGTGGCGGGGCGACAATACCTGGATAATAAACATTATGATAGGGTTCTTTGGATCGTACACAGACGGGTTCCCGCCCTCAAGGATACCGCCCTGGGGGGTGACCTTCGTGGTCGCCGTCGAGGCAGCAGCCGAAGTGGTCGACGACATGACGGTCTGCAGACTTGTATGCCTTCACCAAAGAGCTAAAGGTGACGGGTGGGTGATGTGCAGACTGATCATGGTTGTCCCCCGACCGAGCGAGTTGGCGATGTTTAAAGGCTATGTTTCAGGCCGACAGGTATGTAGCTGCGCGAGGGGATCGTACCGGGGCAGCACGTGCCTGCACCTACTCGCGCCTGTACTTGGGTTTTGTGCGTCGGTGGCTTACGGTGCGAGCGAGGCACGAGCGCAGACGCTTGTGATGTGTTGATTGCAAAGTTGGGGGGTGGGGGAGTGTTTCGTGTTGTGTACATACGCATGTGTATGATACATACAGTGCATTGTTTATGTAGACTGAGAGGCCGCATTCCAGCGTATGTATGCACATACCATCACACCATCACCGATTTAGTCGACCACCTGTCATAATCTGCTGCGCTCCAGGATGTCGCCAAACAAAGGAGCAGGGGCAACAGACAAGAATGACGTCAGCCGTGCGCCTCACATCCAGGGCGCTAGGGTTCATCCATATGTATTTACGATGTATGTACATTGTACATACACAACTAGTGGTTACGGAGCACTTTCTAAGACGAATATGGTTAGACAGATAATAGAGCAAACAATTGTACTCTTAGTCTTAGTTAGTTAATATATAAGAAAGGAAGATCCGCAACCTGCTTACCAGGATCTTGTATTTGGATTTGGAAGGGCAGCAGTTAGTTTATCGCTGGACGGATCTACCTATCTACTCGATAACATCACTCAAGTGATTTAAATAAGTTATGTATTCTAGTGATTTGGCGTCACTTGAATCATTATCTGGCTTGCGTAACCTTGCATCGGGATTATCTGTCAAGGTCCTTGCGTTTTAACTAACTGCTCTTTTTGTTCCTGAGGAATCCCGGCAAGGTTTAAGACTACTGTGGTGCAAATATGTCGACTGATGATATTTATAGCTTTCGACTTGAGTTTTGGGATAAAAATTTGCAGGTTTTATAGCTGTCTCTTACGGTGCGAAAGTCTGATAAAGGAACAAGATTATGTACATGTAGGCTATGAGGGAAATAATATAGCCATCAGTTTGAAAGATATCGGGCTAGTGAAGTGGGCAACCGCATCCTTTAACAATGCTGCCCATTGAGAAAATGCTGGAAGTATAGAAAAAGCTTGAAAGAGGGTGATAACAATGCACAAAAATAATCATATAGGTCCCAAGAAGATTCGCATGCTGGCTGCCGCAGCAAAAAATGGGCTGTGGCAATGGATCGGAAAAGAGATTGCAGATCACTATCTCAATTCTGGTATTCGCAACGATGAAAAGACACAATAAAGCTGAATCGTGCCTTCGGAACTTTGATGTGTAAGCGTACTGAGTCGAGCCAAACACATTAATTGGAGAGTTATCAGACACGGAACGATTACAGGATCGTGGAATTCATGGTCTCTCAACTATGCTCTTGCTACGAGAGCAGACACTACATTGATAATTGCACCTGAATCAAGGAGCGCAGAGTATTTTATGAACCACTATATTGGCCATCATCATCCGTGCCCCTCAGGAAAAGAAGAGGTTCTCGAAAGAAACCCTGAATCTTCGCTGCCTCTCAAAAGCGACAGGCGAGCCAACAGGCCGGCAGTTAGTTCTGTTGGCTCGGGCCTTTTCCCAACTCCCCATGATCTTTGCTGGCTCACAAAATTTCTCTTCTCTCATCTATTCCAACCAGACCTCAGATACAGTATAATTCGCACTCTTCCGCTCAAATCTACCATCATTTCTATTTTCAAATTTTCCTTGATCAAATCTGCCCTTCTCACTTCGCATATAAGAGTTCGACTCCGCCGGTCGCTTAGGCGATGCGCGTTCGCTGCGACTATCACATAGCCCACGTGGACTTGGCAGCCTTTAAAACGGCATTATAATCCGTCTGGTCCACGTTTGTACCGCGGACAGCAGCCGCTAAGGTCATTAACAAAACCAACTCTCTGTGCCTGTATATTTTCAGTCCAAGACAGCTATTTCGGGTCTTCGAAATTTTGACAGGTCCAATTGAGCCGTTCTTATAATTATGGGTTGGCCTTTCTTTGGTTCTTTACGGGCGTTAACATCCGCGGGAGCGTTGGGGTCTCAAATCCAGCATTTACTAATGTTAATGCTTTTTTCGGGAGGTGGGTGGCTTTAATGGGAGCTTTAATTTATTCCTATACGGCGGTTTGATGTCTGCGGAATCGATGCTCTATTCAATTATTTTTGATTGGGACGTTTCCTTTTTTTTTTTTTTCATGCTTTTTCTTGCGTCTGCTTCTTATTGCAAACGGTATGTTTCAACTACTAACGTCTAGGACCACTTTGTGTGGTGAACTTCCACTCATGGCTGTTCAGGGGTAGGTAGTAGTATTTATTTTTTTAATTTTCAATATAAATATGTATGTATTGCAATGAAAAAACGGTTCACTAATAATATCCGATCTTTACTCAAGTTGAAAGCTAAGGATACGGCTGCGATGCGGAATGCAGCAGATTGTTCACTTGCATGGGTTAACTATTACCCGAATTTTTTGTTACGGATCGAGGCCGTATCAGTTAATGAATTCTACTTTTTGGCGATCATTTACGAAATATCTTACGTTACCTTTTGTTTGGAGGCAACATTGTTATAATATTTCTGTAATTGTCTGCAAGATTAAGACATTTTATAAGTTCATCTTAGAAAGATCCGCAATCAAAAGTATTCAAGGACTGGAGAGCCATCGATTTGCTTTTGCATGAGAACTCTTTTGTCTTCTCGTTAGATTAAAAGTTGTATCGTCTAGACTCCAGAGCACTGATTGCATCTCGAAATGTTGCATTTGCGATTAAATTGGCTTTTCAAGTGGGTTGAATGTAATTAAAAGGGCAAATAAACGATTGTAAAGTGAGTTCATGTTTGAGAGTGATTGCGACAAGCTTAGTAGCTTACTCGCGCTTAAAATGAGGCAGCGTAATACGTAGGAGTATGCCCTTCCAGTTTACAGTATATAGCGCGTGGTGCTCTAGATCACCTAGTAATTACTTAGATTATGTCAAAGGGCTCACAATCTTTACTTTCCGTTTTGCAGTTATACTAGAAAGAATGTCTCAAGGGCCTCACCAATCAAGTTCTGAAGCTCGTGTACCTAAACGACCGATACTTTTTGCAAGGACACCTGGATTTCTAATCAAAATCATAGCAATATATCTTTTGAACGACATACTTTGCAGCCGGGATACAAAAGATGGTGCAGATGTCATTCAAATTGGCCACTATATCCGTGGTATTGGTACTAATGAAAAATCAAACATACAAACATTGCGCAGTAGGTTATATAGCTATGGAATTCTTGACATGATAGAGGAAGAATATAGGTTTTCATGGAAAACTACGCATCAGAAGACCTTATATTTTGTGTGGGCTTTTCTAGAGACGCAGCTTCAGTTATATATCTACTGGACTTCATTTGCAATGTTAGCATATTCGAGCCACAGTAAGAAATGAATTTTTTGTTTTTTTCAACATGTACAAGAGCGGTAATCAGAATCTCGAAGCAAAGCGTCAAAAGTATACTCGAGAAGGGGAATTGGTTTTCCAAAAGACAGTTAGATAACAGAAGTTGCTCTGTTTGATATCGTAAATTCGGTATTTTCGTTTTTCCGAAAATACAAGCATTTTCCGCGCACGATCAATTTTGATGTTAATCACCTATATTATGCCATATCGCTCGATGAAGAGTGGCGTGGCTATGGTGTAGAGTTGATCGTCTGCCCTTCAAGTCATATATTGGCTAGTTCAAAATATTTTAAACAAGTGTTCTTTAACGGAGGCCATATTGACATTAGCGGCGGAGGCGACACGAGTAGCGCTTCGCTTTATGGCTCTGACCTCGTTCGGGTCGGCAAGGTAATAACCAGAGTGTTAGCCGGCATTCCTCTTCTGTGGATGGTAGACCACCTTCGGCGGTTCTTATGTTTGACAACGACCAGTTAGACAAGTCTCTCGAACTAGGTGAATCTCCAATCTTTTCATCTGGTTCGTTGCCGCAACAGCATTCACTAATGCCTTGGCCCCTTTTCGTGCGCCGATCACGAACAGATTTGGTAGAAACTTTCGGATATTATAGGTACTTGGCAGAAATAAAAGAAGTACCGGGATTTTAATGCAAACAAAGCAATTGATCAGTTTGGTAGATCAAGACAATTCTGGAAAAAACTGAAAAAGGTGAGTCAACACGTTTTTGGATTTAAATTGGATAGCAAAGTTGTTCTGCATTTTTTTTTTTTCTTCTCGATACACGAGAGTCTGGTTCTTCGTTCGAATGTTTCGAATGTTATCGGAAAGGCGCATTCTCATCTGGCTGGCTATTCCATGCAGATGGCGAACCACGTTGACCGGACGGCTGGTAGTCAAACCACGGAGACAGTGCCTAATTCAGATGGTGAATCTATTCCTGTTGAGCAATACAGGATAACCATCATTACCATGCACGTCTCCGTGATCCATTATTTTCACAGCGTTCGGATAGCAATTTGGTTTAAGTTACCAGTGTATATATTTTTCTATATGATTCCGTGGTTAGCAGCCTTTAATAAAATATTCTAGACTTTTAATAAATCCAATACATATAGTACTTGCGGCTGAGAGTAGTGTACTCTAAATTGGCTTATGTCTACACCCGTGTCGCATAAAAGAGCTAGAGTATGCCAAACAGTGCATCAACACGGCCCTAATAAAAACCAGATGAATCATCCATGTATTATCGTAAATGCAGAGCCGAAGTCGGACCATGTCCAGACACCCTATTAGCTTAGTCAAGATGAAGGAAGGCCCCTGTGCCACAATGATTCCCAACCCGACAGCATGTAAGGGTTCTCAAGAGCGGCTTACGTTTTCGGGTCTTGTACATTAGATAATCTACAAGATGCTGAGAGATACAGCGAAAACCGGTGTGGACTCGACTGTGCGGCGAGATCTGTGTGACTCGACCGAGATCGAGAACTTCTGGCGTTGACCGAAGAACATGGGAGACTAGAGAACCCGCGAAACTCTAGAGAGTTACAAGAGACCTACGTGGTCGAGGCGGTTAACGTAGCCGACATT
>JAJLTW010000026.1:0-107528 GCA_030564125.1 Myxozyma lipomycoides
TTTTTTTTTTTTTTTTTTTTTTTTTTTTTTTTTTTTTTTTTTTTTTTTTTTTTTGCTTGTTGACTCATAACTTTGAATGGATCAATATCAGCGCCGCAAAATAAAGTTGTGTATGGTTCGACCCGCCAATAGTAGTCATATTGCAACAACTCAGGCTGTCTCCAAAAGAATCCAACGTAGTATTGACACATGTGTCGATATAATTCCGAATCCCCGTACAGTACCCCATTTTTTTTTTGTCATCTCGTTCATCGCCATGCGAGCCCGTCTGCTATTTACAAAATGACGAAATTCGCCAATGTTCGCGTCTAATTCTGACGTAGGACGCATCTCCAGACACCCATGTTCTCAGTCAAGCGAGTAAACAGACGGTCATTCAAAAAAAAACCATGGATAGTTCCTGTGCTTGATGAATCTGTCTTCGTACGACCGGATCGTCTCACGGGCCTCGTTCAGATCGCTATTTCGTATCAGCATCACCATCATCGCATTTTCTCTACCGTATTCCAGTCGTGGCTTGGTTGGAATTCTCGTTGTCTTAATTTTCATTCCCTTCTCAGTAAGGTCCAAAAATGTATTGCTTCCATGCCAAATGCCGTGTCATCATCATGCTTAGAATCGTGATTGTTAAGAGCCAGTATCTGCTGCTTCGTCGTGGGAAAGCTTCCATCTCGGACTAAAAGCAACCACCACGTTGTTTATTCAAAGAGTAGAAAGATAATCCCACGCATAGTCAATCAAGTCAAGTTATGTGTGCATATTATATCGCCTTTCGCGTGAACGTGATGTGCCCCACAGCCCAATCGCGTCTACGTTTGGCTGTGGCTCTTCGCGTTGGCGCCAGATAATGCTCAACTCTGCTTAAGCTTAAGGGGTGGGCCGTGCCCAGGGGCTTCTGGCTCGATAACAATCGGACGATCAGAGCACTGGTTCCAATGACTCAATTGATGCACTATAGTAACCGCATTCATATTGTCTTCTTTCATGTAGTTAAACTGTTTTGAAATTGGCTCATTAAATTAGCATTTTGGACTAGATTGAAGACCATATCGTCGGGCTGACCGTGTAGCTACAACAGCAGCAGGTTTACATTTCATATGGGTATATATAAACAATCAAAAACTAGTCATCGTACGTTGTCTTAAAAAGTATGTGTTCCCTTTACTTATGACAATCACTCGTGAATATAAATTACTGCTGCACCGATATCATTCCTGGCGGCGACGACTGCAATCTTTCAAACTGCTTAGTGCATGATACTGGAGACCGATCAAGATTATCTTTTGGATTACAGTAGCATTTACCTTCGTCGTGAAAGCTTCGTGTTGTTGGGCAATGCGCAAATGGTGCGTGTCGGTATCCAATATCGTAAAACCATTTGATCTTATTCCGATCAAGGAATAACGAAATTGCCAGTGAATGTATTGGTGCATCACCCCCATCGCTCGTAATAAAAATTGCCAGTTTTGTCTAAGTACTCAAAAAAAGTTCTTGATATTCGTTTGATTGCCACAAGTCAAACGATGCAATTTCAAGGTATGGCCAGAAATGACATTGATTTGTATTCCAGTGATTCGCACGAAGTCTTGGGACAAGTCATCATCGACAATGAATGGTAAAGAATTATTCTTGTGAAGATATTCTGGATTCTGGTTTAAAAATTTTTGAACATTGTTCCAATAACGTTGGAATAGTCTCAGCAATCTCAGTCAGCGCAATCACGAATCAGTATTTTTTTCTATTCGGTTCGCAGATCTTTAAACGGATCAAAGTCTAATTGACAAAATAATTCGGTATGTAGTTCCACACGCCAGTAATAAGCATACTCCATCAACTCAGGCTGTCTTTAAAAGTATCCAGAAAAATATCGACACATGTTGTGATCCACCGTATCGTACGTTCTTTGTCGTTTGAAAATACCCAGGGATAGCTTCGGTGATGATAAAATCTGTCTTCATAGGATTGAACTGTTCTTCGTGTGCAGCATCACCATAGCTGAATTCTCCCTATCGTATGATTCCGATCCCGAACTGGTCCGGACTAAATTCACATTATGATCCACATAGACCTCGTCATCTAACGCAACTCTACTCATCGATAGATCTGCCCAAATTCCTGATTATAGCCTCCAATATATTGACAGAACTCTCTAGTATATGCAACCCCCCAATACCTTGACCAATTTTATCCTCTATAGTACGTGGACTTTTCTTTTGTGAAAATGCTTGGTCAAGCATGGTCGGGAGCTAAAGAGTTTTCGTGCCATGATTATGCTGAAGCAGTTGCATAATCAGGGGCGCCGCCGGTCCATCCCTGAATGCCGAGCCGGAATTAGTCGATCGGTTGCCGAGACCATTAGAGATAGTGAAAGAATGATTTAGTGCAACACATTTCTATTGTATATGCATGCAAGTCAATAAAAGCCTTATGAACAAGATAGTTTCTGATATAGAAAACCAGCACAATGTTACAGTTCTTTTATACCGTCAAATAAGAATTTTTGTTATCCCCCAAACAATGCCAAATACAGTACATACATAACCAAAAAAAAAACAAAACAAAAAACATACAAAAGAGCGCCGAATCAAATTCTTTTCAGTTGAAAAAAAAAAAAAAGCTCATGTATCGATTGGATCTATCTTTTCTTGAAATTGTAAATCGGCCAAGATCTCTTTAAATCGACTTTGGGTCTCTTTCCTGACAGCATCAATTCCCTTGCGCACCATCTCAGGGGTCCCACTCAATTCTGTACCAAATGCTCTCCTCCATTGCTTTGCACATGACGCCGGGTTTCTGTCAAAGTTTTCATGAGGATTGCAGTAGCATTTGCCTGTGTGATGATACTCACTCGCTGGCTCGGGACAGTGTGTAAACGGATGATGAAAGTATCCGAAATCGTAAAACCAATGAATCTTATCTTGGTTCATGTACAATGAAGCAGCAATCGAATGCACCGGCGCATCTCCCCACCGTTCATAAAAAAAGTTACCGGTGCGATCCAAATGATTGAAGTAATCACGGTACCATTTTTCTTCCCACAGACTCGTCCTTGCAATCTCCAAGTTGGTCCAGTAATGACACAAATTGTAACCACCGTCTTGGATACCTTTATCTTCATCAATAATAAACCCCATCGAGTTGTTCGGATGCACATACTCTGGATGCAATCGAGTAAAATTCTGTACTGTCGGCCATAGCGACTCAATGGTAGACGCAAACTCGGTCATGGTAATAACAAATCCATAATCTTTGTCCTGGGTACGCATGTACGTAAACGGATCGTATTCAATATCGCAAAACAGTTGGGTATTTGGTTCAACGCGCCAATAATACTCGTACCTACTTACTTCCGGTTGCTGAGAAATAAATCCGGAAAAATACCGACACATGTGTCGATAGCTCATCGAGTTGCCATACAACACTCCGGCGTCGGCCATTTTGCGCATGTGCTCTCGTGCAGTCTGTCGGCGGACCCACGGCGGTAGCGACCAATGTTCTTTTTGAATCCGAACATAAGTCGCTTTGCCTGACACCAAATTCTCGGTCATACGAATAAAGCTCTCTGAGAAAGGCTTGTCGTTAAGAAATAACCATGGATAATGGTATTTATGGTTAAACCTATCTTCGACCGATCGAATAGATTTCCGAGCATCTTGAACCTCTGAGTTTCTCACCAACATTACAAATGTTGCATTTTCAAGCTTGACCGTGAACCTGCGACCGTCGTCGCCTTGAACAATAATCGCATCGCCCGGCTCGGGATGGTGATTCGACATCGTCATGACCGCTGGAACTCGCCAGCTTGCATCTAGTCGTCTCTTTGCTGCAATAATGTTCCAGCCAGTTATAGCCAGCATCATAACCAGCGAAACCGAAACACAGACTAGTATGATAATAGTTGTCGGTGGACGCTGATGGCGCCGCAGCATTGCTCGAATTTTGGGATTTAACCGCAACACCACCATTCTGTGACCAAGACCTGTAATATACACCTAAAACCGAGACCTCTAACCCAGACCATGCAAAATAAAAACCCTCGAGAGCCAATAAGGCGGTGACTAGATTGGGTTCCGGTACACGCGACCGACGAGCTATGTATGTGTGTGTGTGTGTGTGTGGGGGGGGGGAAAAATGGAATTAAGTCAACCCAATTGCAACCTGAACGAGACTACAAACAAGATCAGCAAACGACTATCGAGGAATCAACATATGAACAACAGAACAACTCACTTTATTGCATATTCCCACCACTGGCGTTGTTGCCAGCTTTGACGACAAATAATTGGCTTCGTGGTCGAGGTCGCGAGGTCGAGACCTGTTTATTTATCTGACGCGCTCCGCCTCTCACACCGGGTCGTAGTTATAGTTAACTGTGCGCGTTTTTCCTGGTACAGTATGTATGTACCAGAGTGTGCCGTGAGCAACCAACCACAACCTGACTCCGGCGTCATTGGCTCTCACTCGTCTGGGTCTATTGCATCAACACAACCACTACTGCTGCGCCTTGCTTCTACGACGTGGTCTGGTTCGCAACTACAGTAATTATAAGCTATGTACATAACTTACATGTATTACTGTACTCGCTTGCTCGCCCTGAGTCTGAGCCCCGGGGCACGACGACGACGCGCGGCAGGGAGTAATTACATACCGATATAAGCTACGAAGAAGAGGAAGAAGAAGAAGCAGAGGGTGCAACCGAGGACCAGGCGCGCATTACGTATGCACGCTTGTTTCTTTTTCCAGGGAAAATCTTGGGTTGGTTGCAGATTGGTGCCAGACCACGGTTCGTAAAAGTTGCTTAGACCATGCTTTTGTGGCATTTATGATGATACGAATATGATTGATATCTAGCTAAAAGGTACAAGTCAATCCGTGACCCAAAAAAAAAAAAAAAAACCAACGAGCTAACAAATAGGGTAGCGGACCAAAAAAAAAAAAAAAAAAAACCGCCTTCTTGCCTTATAAAAATACAATGTGGTCCTAACAAAAAATTAAATGAATCAAATATTGTAAGTTAAATCGCATTTTCCTTCTCAACCTTTAATCGCGATGCCTGAGATCCTGGATTTTCAAGGACAATGCTTCCTTTGATGGACGACGGTCCAGACGCACCTGCCCGGTTCTTCCTTGCATTTTCAATTACCTTCTTTAGTTCAGCTTTCTTTTTTTTGTTGGCCTCTTCTTCTTTTTCTTTTTGCTTAATCTCTTCTGGGTCCGGCTCTGGTACAGGCTCGGTGTATCCCGGTGGCTTTGCCAACATGTTTCTGTAATTGACTGTGCATGCGAACGCGTTGCGATCAAAATTCTCCGTCGGGTTGCAATAGCATTTTCCAGAGTTGTGGAATTGATCACGATCTTCAGGACAGTGTGTGAATGGATGATGACGATATCCGACGTCGTAAAACCAATGAACCTGGTCACGATCCAAGAAAAGTGATGCCGCGATAGAATGCACCGGGGCATCACCCCATCGCTCATAAAAAAAATTCCCAGTCTTGTCAAGAAATTCGAAATAGTCTTGATAAGCGTCTGAATTCCAGAAATCCATTGCTGCAATTTCAAAGTTTGACCAATAATGACACAAATTGTAATCGCCCTGAGTAATATTTCTGTATTCGTCCACCACGAATCCAATCGAGTTGTTTGGATGCACATAGTCTGGATGTAGTGAAGTAAAATTCCGGACTGTAGGCCATAATGACTCGATAGTAGATGCAAACTCCTTCAACGAGATCACAAAGCTATATTTTTTGTTGTTTTCGCGCATGAATTTGAACAGATCATAGTCCAAATCACAAAACAGCTGAGTGTTGGGCTCCACTCGCCAGTAGTAGTCGTATTTCTGTAACTCGGGTTGACGATATAAAAAACCTGAAAAGAACCTGCACATGTGTCGATATGATTCCGATCCTCCATACAAGATCCCTCTATCAGCAAAATCTTTTAGACATTTCCTTGTCTTTTTTTTGTCAACGAAGTCTGGTATCGACCAGTGCTCTCTAGGAATCCGAGCATAATTGGCCTGTCCTGACACCAATGAACTGGTCATGCGTTTAAATTCTTCTGAAAACGGCTTGTCATTTAAAAAAAGCCAAGGGTAGTGATATTTTTTATTGAATCTATCTTCGACGTACCTTATCGACGTTCTGGCGTCGTGAACTTCAGAGTTTCGCACTAACATCACAAACGTTGCATTTTCGAGCTCGTCGGTCTTTTGGATGCCTGTTTTCGGATCCAAGGTCGTTAATATCCTTGTGAGCTCCGGTTTTCCAAACGGACCAGCACCTGCACCGCTAGTGCTGCGAAGCGAGCTGCTGAGTGCAGCCAGACTGGCCGCTGTCGATCCAAACCGACTAGCCAACGTCGTAACTGCACCAAAGATGCAAAGACCAAGAACGACGACCAGCAGCTGTGGTGACTGCCACCACATGACAATCCGCCTGGGCAGGAAATGCAGCAAGTTAATTAATTTCATTTTTTGGACTGCTGCCAGGACGGATACTTCGAGAGCACGACCACGATACCCAGGAAAGATGCACAGAGAGAGAATACGCTCGATACACACCCACACGCTGGGTAAAAAGCGGATAGGAAAACGATAGACGACGTCACAATCAACCGGGTGATGGCCAATTAAGTGGTCAAGAGGAAATTAACCAAAGAGCTGGTTGAGTGCTGATGGTGGTGGGGGGATATATGTATTTTTTTATTTTTAAAGTCATGGATGGGCCTCGGACGAAACCTCGCAGGGCTCGTCAATCCGGTTCTAATCTGCAGTCATTGGTCGCTATGAGATGAGCAGTGCGCGGATAGACCCCTAGTTTCGAGTTTTACTTACAGAGCAAATTACTACTAAACTTAAGCATTTATTCTTCACTCAAATGCCGAGTCCAAGTCAGATTGAGTTGCGAGAAACCCCCCCCCCCCCTCCAATCAAGCATGTGTCCCGGAGCGATCGACGACGGGATGGCATGTCCCACCCCCCAACCCACAGAGGGTCAGTAGATAATTGTTACTGCAAGCAAGCGTGCACAATAACAAGAGCCAATTAGTGCTGTCTATACATAACTAGTAAATTATAGCTAATAATATCATATGGATCAGTTAATAGCTTACATATTTCGCCGGAAAAGGGTGCCTACGTCATCACAGTGCGCCAAAATAGCATAACTTAAAAAGCTCACCCCGGTGGCTGCTTGCGCGTACAAGCATAACATACAATACATAAGTTACACAACACATGTACATACATTTAGCCACCCCCTGCCACTGTGCTTCGTCTTGAACCGGGCAAATCGAGCCCAGTTTGAGCGCTGCTAGGGCTAGGGTGGGGCTAGCGCAGCCCCCCGGGCTGGCGCGGCTCAAAAGTTAAACGACGAATACATCGTTAACTATCGACAATTAACTATTACAAGGTCAGGTCCACAGCTTTTGAATGGTTTACTGCTCCTCAGTCTGGTCAGAATAATTACAATTACCAACCCTCGCCTGCTAGAGAACTATGTACATACCAGAGCGTTTTCAATCCCGCCAAATGGAGGGGGTTTCCGCTTGCTGGATCTTATATAGTTTTGCTGCCAGTCGGCTCGTCATTGTCATTGTGTTCATCAGAGAATAACGGACTCCGTCGCACAGTTCGTGGCTTCCACACGTCCTCGCTACTACCACCGGCAAGCTTCTGCTCAAACATTTTCTTGTAAAAGATCTGGATCCGTTTCTTGCGCTCGTCCTCGGGGTAGAACCTGGTGCCCATACAAAACTTAAACATCTCCCATCGATCATTACAATCCCGAATCGTACCGTATCGATAAATATTCCGTACTTGGCCACCGATACCATAGCATTTCACCATTTCATCAAATTGTTGCGCGCACGACATCTCTTCCTACAAAAGGGTTAAAACTTATGTTCGGTCGGTCGCCGCTAAGATCAAATGTTCAAACTCACCGGAAACACATCGGCAGGACTGTTTGCATTCAACCCTGTATCTTCATCCACATAAATTACCGGAGGTTTGGCCTTGAAAAATGGTAACCATCCACTTTGTTCCTGAGCCTGAATATCTTCTACTACTAGTGGTTTGACCTGGTCATTTGTCGGGGTTGCTTCTTGTTGTCGCTCAGCCTTGTGCTCCGCACTTTCGATTCCAGCCAAAAAGGAATCTAAACTCTTATCCTCGACATCAATGCTGTCATATGTATCATTCCTCAGCTTTGAATTCTTGCCCACAATCACTTCCGATGTCTGAGTGGCTGCATCTGATGATCGTGCATCAGATGACTTCTTCTTAGAAAACCAATCTAACACCATCACTCCCGCCTTTACCCTGTCGTACAATTGCTATACTCAAATTATTGAATTTAGATAGTTCTCTCAGTTGGCTGAATCAACAACCAATACTAAACTTCCGGGCCAAATTTGATCTCGGTACATTGGGAAGTTCCAAGTTGCAAAAAATTGTTACCCGGCATGAATCACGTGGAGATTTCTTGGTTTGGTTACGGATGTGACTTCATCAAAGTGCTGCAATCTTATACTCATAAACACGGTTAGTTAGTTAATCAGCCATTTGAAACATAGATATAGCCAATGTGCCATGTAAATTCTATAAATACTTTATTGGAAAAACTGTACAATTCAATTGAATACATATAACCATAACTCCTTCAAATCACACTAAAAATGCAACCAGATGAATATAACAATAAAAATAATAATTAACGAAGGACCTACTGAAGTACACGTCAAATTTGCACCACTTTAGGGTCAACCACCATTATATCGTCATCATCGCTAAAATCGTCATCAGTAGCACTAATTACAGACGATCCAGTTAACACGTCGGGCGCATCGCTTAGGTCACTACCGCTGTCATTAACTGGTATGGGCGATGAATCTGAAAATAACTTGCCAAGCACACGTCGAGACGAAGATGGAGTTTCAGGTTGGAATTCGTATTGACTATCCGGAAGGTAAATTGCTGGTCTGTCAGACTGTAGAGCTTCATGTTCTTCCTGTTGATTTACTACTCCTTCCATCCGACGATCGTCATGGTTTGTTGCAGTTAAATGCTTGTTACTCGTCAACGCATGATGAGCAGCAGCAACCAAATCACCAACCATCGGAAAACCGCCAGATTGCGACTGAGATCCTGATTCCAAATTTTGGTCATTGTTGTGACGCGGTGACGATGCCAGACTATCCGACAGACCAGCAAACCCATTCTCACTTGTCGACATTGGTGTATTTCCATATTCCGAGCTCGTGCTGTGACTGCTTGATTCCGGTACGACAGTATTGTTCTTGTGACGAACTGAAAAGGAAGATGAAGGTGGTGTACGCACAGTCGGTTCGCTTTCTAACCGGTTTTCTTCGTCAAGGTTTGGCTGTGCTGATGCCCTTCCGTCATCAGAGTTGTCGTCGTCTACTAACAATTGACGTAAGTTATTCTTTTGAGTCTCACGATGGAAATTCGGTTTCGCATTATCACTCTGAGCAATTTCCTTTACATCATCTGGCAAATCAATTGTTTTAAACACCAGTGAATTCGCACGCGCCTGTGACTCTTTGTACCAATCGTCGTTATCAGTAGATATTGAAATGATCGCGGCAGCTTTCTGAGCTGATTCGGGACTATGAGACAACGGCTCATTACCATTTTTAGTCTCACCAAGTCCAGAATCAATTCCTGATGACTGATGGCTAATCATAGGTTTCGACTCCGTCTCGGTATTCTTTGCAACCCGGGGTCGGCCACTGTCGCTGTCAGGTGCTCCACGCTTCGAAGTTTTAAAAAGGGTCTTAAGCGACATTATTGGCTCCTC
Organism: Myxozyma lipomycoides; assembly: GCA_030564125.1. Taxonomy (NCBI): domain Eukaryota; kingdom Fungi; phylum Ascomycota; class Lipomycetes; order Lipomycetales; family Lipomycetaceae; genus Myxozyma; species Myxozyma lipomycoides. Next base: position 9,825 of record JAJLTW010000026.1, read on the forward strand.
TTCCAACTCTTCCCGCGGTGAATCGGGCATTGACGAAGTCACTGGATCAACAGGCGTCGCCAACTTCGATTCCCCAATTTGAGATAATGGTGTAACATCATCATCATCGTCTTCATCGCCGATTAGATTAGATCCTTTTTTAGTCTCTGCTTTGGGATCGGCCTTATTCTGAAGGCCTAGCAAAAGATCTTCCATTTGCTCACGTTTCGATTTAATGCTGTCTGGTTCCCAAAGATCCATCAACTGCTTCTGCAAATCTGAGATCTTGCTGGCCGACTTGTTCGTTCGATCTTTAATATCTAACAGCAAACTCAGAAATTCGGCTGGCCTCTGTAAAAAATGCTCAACATAATGTAACAGGTATACACCACAATCCCAGTAGTTTGGTTGTGCAGGTGCGATACCTACTCGACCGACAATCCGAGTCCGATCAATATCTATATCTTTCCGCTCTTTTGCTTCTGCCGCAAAATAATTGCGCAAAGTTTTAAAAGTTTGCCCATGGTTAAGTTTCAACGAGTCAAACACAAATATAACTGGTCTAGAAACAGTTAGCTTTAGTCACTTTGAATAAAAATAAATAAATGAAAAAAATATGAGCTCACAATTCCTTAGAACCCGATTGAGAACTGCTTGTACTATTTTCTGAAGTAGATAACAAATCTTCTCCGTCATCTATGACAATCTTCTCAACTTCACCAGATTTGCCACTTGACCTTGAAGTCCTACCTAATATGGGGTCACTTTGTAGTCGTTGTTCCAGTATATCAGACACGTTGCATACTATCGCCACGTACCAATGTACATTCTCGTGAATTGGTATGACAAGAAACTTCTTGCTAAATATGTCAACTTTTGATGTCCATTTTTTGACCAACTCATATCCACCCTTCAGGGCATGAAAGAAAAAAGTATTATAAAAATATGTGTCTTTCGCAATATCAGGGTGTAACTTTTCAAGGTTGTTTTGGATGTATTTTAAATAAAAATCGATGATTGTATCATTCAAAAATTCTCCTTCCTGAAGCCTTGCAAAATCTTCTTCTCTGACCAGAATCGATCTGTTATCGTCATAGTAATATTTTAATGGACTGCCAAGTTTCCGGGTAGGCCTTTTCATGATTTTTGTTCTAAACTGGTTAGACTCCTTCAAGAAATTCAACAAAATTAACTTACTCAGCAGTCAAGTCATATTTACTCTGTGACTCCGTTGTATCAGTTAAATCAGTTGATTTGTCTATTGCGCTTCTAGTAACCCGCCGACTTATTTGCGCCGGTAATTTGTTTGACCGGCTATCCGTTCGATCGGTATTGTTGTTAGCCCAAGCTGGTCGTGCGTTTTGAAGCTGATCGCGAAGCTTAGATTTCTTTGTCAGTTCAATAGTAGATGGCTCAGTGAGCGAAATTTCGTCGTTGGACCCAATGCTAGATATTGGAAAATAGGGAGAAACGTCGGGATCGTGATGCGTATTCTTGCGTTTTAGTCCGTACCTAGCATTTTCTTGTAAGAATTCCATTTTTTTTTCATTTACTAACTTGCAGTTAATATTGTTCGCAAGCGACTGTGTAAAAGGTATCAGATCCCCGGTCCTGCTGGCTTTAATAACCATTGAATCTGTACTCATTCCATTCACTTCGTATCGCTGATTAAGTTTTAATACTATACATGCTGGCTCCAGGCAAAAAAAACATTTCTGGAACGCTTGCGCGTAATAAGACCAACGCACAGTATTGCCAATTATGACGCTAACTTTCGATTCTCGTCGTAATGGAAGTTCCTGCACAAAAAGCTTCATATTAGGCTCTTCTAATTCCTCTAATCCAAACTGTGCGTATGATATTTCGATAGAAAACTCAAAGCTTGATTTATGCTCTTTCTGAGCACTTGCCGCAGATTTTCTCCCCGGTTTTTGCGGTTCAACTGGCTTATCCTTGTATGAAAGTTTTACCGGAACAGAGTCGTCGTCGTTTTGCTTTGAACTTGACTGTGGCGGGGAGATGACAAGTTCATCTGATGAGCGTTTGTGAGACTTATCTGACTTCAGATGCGAATTCAGCACCGGCGGCTTTCTAAGTTGTAAATTATTTTGAAGTTTCCCATTCGACTGACCGTTTCTCGTTCTCGGTGTGGATTGATGACTTCTTTGATTTCCATTTAGAGTGTCTAAGGGGACTAGCGGGCTCTGAGGCGCATATTTTCCCGGTTTCATAATGATTGTAGCATGATCTTTTGCCGTTGTACTAATAAGTTAGTGTCGCTCATCTTAATACTGAGACTTGACGTACAACGTAGGCGTTAGATTGAATCGATGCTTTTCCGACTTGGAGCCTAGTGAATGTGACACTGAGCTCTGTGAACTTAGCCGATGCTTTGAAGTTCGAAATTCGTGTGGTCCGCTAGGTGACGGCGACTCCTCCTAAACCGCTGTTAGCATCTTCCTTCTTCACAAAACAAAATACAGTCCAAATAGCCTACCAAGTTCACAACTACCTGAATATGATCATCGTCTACCTGGACATGATCACGGCATTCGTTGGTCATGTCAGAACAATAGCAAGACGTCGATGGACCCAACACGACCGCGATACCCGCGTCCTGGAAAGCAATAAGCGCGCCAAAATCAGATAGTAAGAAAGAGAACAACTGCTAGTCAATAGTCTAAACGCGCAAGCACAACATCTTGTTCGAGTTCAATAAAGGTAATAGCATATCATGAGTTGGCCGTTTCCACTTTTGAATAAACGCGTTGACTCTTCGGTTCGTCAGTTTCTGGTCGCGTCGCCGCTGGGCTGCTCGGAGAAATTGGGAGGACCAACGAAACCTCTGTACGGAAAGGACAGTAAGTAATACGCCATGCAATGAACGAGCTAAAGCTAATTAGTTCATGGTGACTACTTGATTTGGCATTACATACGTGCGTGGCAGACTAATGCTGGAACGAAAACTTTTGCTATCTGATTTTGTTTTTCCTTTTTGACATCATGCCATTTCCTACTCGTGCAAAAAGCTTGCCTTCAAATGTAACTCCAATGTTTTATTTAGCTGGTGGATTTAAAGCTAACATTTAATTCAGGTGCACACTGGCCCAGTCCATGTTGTCCGGTATAATACGACCGGCCAATACGTATTGTCTGGAGGACAAGACCGAAAAATTGTGCTATGGAATCCAAATACGCTAAAGCTAGTCAAAGATTACAATGTGGTAGGTTGCGTAACGCATTCCTACCGACGTCGCGCTGCTAACCGACTACAAGCATGGATATGAAGTACTCGATATTGCAGTGTCATACGATAATGCAAAGGTAGGTTTTCAATTTTCGTTAATGTGATTCGAAGTCTGATTGGCGATACAGTTTGTCAGCTGTGGTGGTGATCGAACCATCTTTCTATGGGATGTAGCGTCTGGGTCGACTATTCGACGATTCTCAGGACATATGGCTCGAGTGAACAGCGTGGCCTTTAATACAGACGCTTCTATTATTGCTAGTGGATCTTATGATTCTAAAGTGAGACTCTGGGATACAAAAGCAAACTCATTCAAACCACTACAAGTTCTCGAGGAAGCGAGAGATAGTGTCTCAGCCGTTGTTATCGATGGCCATCAGATCGTTACCGGTTCGGTTGATGGATACTTGAGGACTTATGATTTGCGAATGGGCCAGCTTATATCTGATTTACTCGGACACCCGATTACTTCAATCACAAAATCCCTAGATCGAATGACAGCGTTAGTTTCGACACTAGACTCGACTATTCGACTTATGGATATGGACTATGGCACCTGTTTGCAGTCTTTCACGGGCCATGTTAACAAAGATTATCGTGTTAGATCTACATTGGCAGACAATGATAGCTATGCTGTAAGCGGTAGTGAAGACGGTAAAATTTTTGTGTGGGATATATTGAGCGGTCATAAAAGACATGAATTGCGAAGTATTAGCGGTAAAATGGTATCTTGTGTATCATGTCACCCGAAAGGTTTGCAGATGATATCCTCTGATGCGGGCGGTAATATACAAGTCTGGGATGCATGAACGGTAAAGCAAAGTGAAATACATATCTGTCATCAAGATTATGGTTCTGGAGGAGGCTGTTCGTCTGCCACTAGCCTTTGAGCTTCTTCTGACATGGTTGATATACTAGCTTGGTAACTGGGCACAATTTCTGCTGTCACGGTGTTGGTGACCGAGCCAACCGACGGAAGGGTCACCGATTTGCCTGAGTTAAGATCGGTTTGCGAGACTCGTACGCTCAATATGCCAGGAATTTGCGCCAGGTCGTGCTCTTCAGGCACATCGACTATTAGATCAATCGACAGTTGCAACTCTCTCGATATTCCATGCCATGTATATTTTGCAGATATGATAACAGGAATAACAGTTTTCTGTTGAAAGTTGGGAGCAAGACCGACAAACTGCTTCTTGAAATCGTCGTATGCTAGCCAGGGTACATCGGGTGCTAAATGCCATTTCGGTCGAGCAGGTTTAAAGAATGGCTCTTCAACTGAAACTCCAAGTGTGAAAGGCATACCAGAGTAGGCAGGATAAGTCTGTATTTGAATATATGGAGCTATTCGTCGAAATGCGATTTGACCATTGTGATACACACGAACCCAGCATTTCATGTTGATAGCTCTTATGTCAACGCTAGAGTGATCGGTGGACTCGCCAAAATCACATGTCAGCAAATAAGGTAATAGATCTCCTTGAAATCTTAACTTCACACCAATTATCGAAGCTAGCTTCTTTTCCAAGGCCGCAAGATTAATGACAGCCATTGCAAATTGATCTGTTAAAAATTCAGGCTCGGTCAGCAGGAATCCATCTTTCATATTGGTAGAAGTCTTTAATATCACGGCTTGCAAAAGATTTTCAAAGATCTTGTTAGCTAATAGAACATGCTCGTAAGTCATCCCAGTCACGTCACAAAACTTTCTAGTATATTTGGTGATGACAGATAAATGTCGATATTCTGGTTTCAATGGTAGATGCTGGCCGTACGCGTAAATTTTGCCTATCCACGAGAAAACAGGACCGCAATACTGGCTATGATTTTGCAACTCACCAATGGCAGTAAGCTTTTCCTTACTATGTGTAGAACTAACCGAATTCGACGAAGCCAAGGAAGCTACACCCTCACTGAGATTTAAGTCTATATTATTCATAGAACGCTCCCGGCTCGAGTCACAATCAATTTCCTCTCTGTTCGGCTCGCTATTTGTAATCTCAGGATCATCACGAGTGGTCGAAACTGATTCTCTACTAGGCAGTAGCCTGAAGCATCCAGTAATAGTCCTCGAATCAATTCGTAGGCCAGTCTGACTAAGGAATTTGTCGTCTGACAACTCGTCGGCTGTCGACAACGCAATTTGTGAAACGACAGATGATGGCAAAGACACCAAATCAGGAAAGATGGAGTAAATCAAGTTCTTATGTAGTTCTCGTATACCTGATACGTTAATAGCGTCTGAAATACAGTTTACTGCATGCCGTGCCAGCGGTTTCTGTGATTCAATCTGGCGCATAAAGCGCATCATTTCACGATCTGAACTCATTGCGCGAGCTTTTTGAAGATGCTGACGTTCAATCGACAGCTTCAATGTAGAGGCATGTTCCATTATATTATTGATCAATGACAGTAAAAAGTTACTATAAAAAGCCGCTTGCGTGCAATCTGGCAAGAAACTATTGTGTTGTAATGCGGCAATTAAGCACATGTATATATTTATCTGATTCAGTGAATCTTTGGCTAGCTTTGGAATGAACGATTCACGATTTCGATCTTCTTCCATTTTGCAATTCGTATTTCCTTTTTTTTTTTTTTTGTTATATATTGTTAGACTTTTTTATTTGACCTGGTATCGCAAGTAAGCTGACCGCGGACAGTAAACATAAGCTTTGTTTTGACAACGCGTCGCGACGCGAGGTCTTCCGTCACTGCTGTTGCTGAATGACGCGACCTTAATACGCTGGGAAATCCATGAGCATCATATATTTGTACTATCCTTGAGACTATATTGAATAGTAAAAAAGTGGTTTATGCACAATAGGAGATTTATTACATGCTATCTAGGTACTATTCGCCCAATTGCACGACGCCGCCACCCATTCTACAAAACTGTCAGTTTCTTTGTCGTCCAAGATAAACATTAATTGTACTTACCCAGAGCTATGCCGCGAAAAGTAATCAAAATCGATGCTTACAGCTGTTCCAAGCATTACAGCGCGTTGGTCTAAAGTCATTCCAGGCGCTTTGCCAACAATAGTTGGCGAGCTCGTTTCTGTCAAGGTCGCGCTATCCATTTGCAAAATATACACACCAGTGTCGGTGAACAATTCTCTACCTAGGCCAACCCAGTTTCTGTCAACACAACCCATCAATCTGTTTTGTTCGTCAACCAGTTCGAATCGAAACGACAGAAATGGAGCATCGATCATAGCGAATTGGTCGAACTTGTCTTCGCCTTCATTGATAAAGAGGTTGTACCTTCGTCTCCACAAATGCCAGCTCTGATGTGATTCGCCAATAACTGTCTCTTCATTGTAATCGTTTGGGATTGTCTTGACTTTTAGATGGGAGTTAATCAGCGAGAACCGCCGCGTTATCTTCAAAACAAGTCAGCGGAACTAGTCGTTACTATACCAATTATAAAGAAAACTTACAGTAAGTATTGGGTACCCATGTTTATCATACACCCTGACGGTAAATGGTCGATGAAGTCTATATATTTGTCGCCAGATCATCTTCGAAATACCAGCATCCTCTTCCATATATCCGAGATGGTTGCCTTGCTGGTCCATAATAGCGTATCTATTGGCAACTTCAAAGCCAAAAATAACATTTGAAATTTCAAGCTTGCGCTCTATAATCAAACTAGGATTTTCCAGCATGTAGGCGGCAGGATCTGAAGGATTAAGAATACCTGACGGGTTGTCGATAACTCGAATAACGTTTGGATCGTAGAATTCTGACTCGTCCGGTGATATAACTTCATGACGTAGCGAGGAACCAGTTTTTTTGGGCCTGACTACCCTTTGTCGATCCATATATCTTTCATTCTGAAACCTTGAAGCTAGTGTGCGTGTAAGCAATGGCGCCTTCATTCGAACAGCGGTGCCATCAGCTTTGGTAGTGCATTTCAACACATCAGCAGCAGCGCTGCGACAAACTGGAGAAAGCACACGGGTACTTCTGAACATTTTAAAATCAATCGAACAAAAAGGGTAGTATTTCAACAATAGAGTAGCACACAATTGCCGCTGTTGCCGAGTGCCGACCGTGATGATGCTTCTCGTCAGTTCGGGGATTCGGTTCCTCGGTAGCCCCAACCTAAGTTCGAATCCGTTTGATGCACCTGCGATGAGCATTTGAGCTCTCCAATTCTTCGCATCTCAATATACATGCTTTGTAAAATCGACATACCTATATTACGCTAACATCAGATCATCATGGATTACCAAAACAGAGCGGGCTCAAAAAAGGGCAGTAAGTAAAGATCTCATCTTTGGGTCTGATCGGTGATGCTGATGAACTTTAGGTGGTGGTGTAGCGGGATGGAGCGAAACAAATGCAGACCGCCGGGAGAGGCTGAAAAGACTAGCTATGGAGACGATCGATATAGACAAAGATCCATATTTTTTCAAGAATCATCTAGGCTCATTTGAGTGTAAGCTCTGTTTGACCACACATACCAACGATGGATCGTATTTGGCACACACGCAGGGCAAGAAACATCAAACAAATTTGGCTCGACGTGAAGCTATGGAAGCCAAAAAGGCTCAGCGTGCAAGCGGTACTACTGCTTCTGGTTTATCAAAGGTGGAAGTACGCAAGAATTTGATCAAGATCGGCCGGCCTGGTTACAGAATCGCCAAGATCAGAGATCCGGTGACAAAGCACTTAGGATTGCGATTTCAGTTACAGTATCCCGAAGTAGAGACAGTAATACATCCACGGTACAGATTAATGGCGCCATTTGAGCAAAAGGTAGAGCCTGCAGACAAGAGCTACCAGTACCTTGTGGTGTCCGCAGAGCCATTTGAGTCGGTTGCATTTAAGATTCCCAACAAGGAAATCATCATGAAAGAAGGGAAATTCTGGACTCACTTTGATAAGGATACGAATGAATATTTTTTGCAACTCGTCTATAAGCCAGATAAGGAGGAGCGATACGCGGGCGTACCTGGTCTTAGGTAGACAGGAACAACTGTATAATATGTACAGTAATTACAACTTGAATGAATTATATTCAGCTAGAAATCTAACAACAAATCAACCCATTTCGAATTAGAGTCGAAATCCTAAGCAAATCATAATCTAACTAAATCACAGCCGATACCATATTACTCCGACAAATTAACCATATCAGCCAAACAATTGACACTGCTCCTTAGCTACCCAAAGCAAACCAAAAAAAAAAAAAAAAAAACCATGGAAATACCGACAAGAGGCATCCTCAAAATCAAAGTGCCCTTGTATACAAAGACTCTCTATCACTGCTAAAGTCGGAGCCGGGCGATGTACAGTACCTGATATCATTCCAACTAGGATTTAACGACGAATCGGTAAACTGTTCAAACTCCTGGATCTCCATTGGCGTTCTGCACATGCTTGGAGAAGAACTTCCAACCTCCCAAATAGATGAGGCAAACACATCACTTGCTGTTGTCCAATCGAGTCCATCGTCACTTCGAATAACCCCTCTGGAAATGCACAGCTCCCGACAAATCTGCTCAACTTCTAAGCGATAGCGCCCCTTGAAGTGAATCCGAATTTTAGACATAGGAGAGTTATGAACCGAAACAGGAAGTTCGCCAAGTTGTTGTTTCAACTTTTGGAGATCGGCAATGTACTGCTGTAGGTCAGCTGAGTAAGTCGTTAAATTGGCAGTAATGTCACTGACGACCGCATCTGACAAAGTAGACTCAGCGCCATCAATCGTGAAAATCGGATTTAGGTCAAAATCCAAGTAAGTGCAAGCAACTTGCTCGCCAGTAGCAGCTGTATTTGGAGAAACACCTTGAATGGGCTCCTTGCCGTGCTGCTTCGGTGTGAAATAAACCGACTCGTCATTGCCGCGCAAATAGAAGCTTTTTCCGAACGTGTGATCATCCAATCTCTTTTTGCTGTCTAGTTTCGACAAACCGACACCACCTGCACGAGCAGTGTGTGAGACATTATGAATAACCTCGGCCATGGGCCGGAATGTGTGACTGTAGAATCTGACGGAGGCTCTGGACCGTAGCCCAGGAAGCGAGTATCCTTGAAAAGATCGCTGAAGGGTGCCTCCTACCAGTCTAGGTCTAAATGCTGAAGACTGGCCGTGAACAACAGTGGACAGTTTGGATCTGATCGAGCTGAGGCGGATATCTTGTGACAGATACAGACGGCGTCCGGCAGCTCTGGTGGTCACGGGCACCGCCAATGTAGACGCAAATCTGGCGGTCGATCCACTGAAGTAACTGCTGGGGTTGCGAGGCCGACGGCTGTAAGGACCCTTAGGAACCGGCACAGGCACTCTCACCGGAACACGGGTGCGACCTGGCAGGAGTCTGCTCTCGTTGACGGTGGTCTCGCCTGCCGCGACCGCGTCCTCGACGGTGTCACGAATGGCCCTGCCAGCCTGCGCTGCCTTGCGATACCAAGAGGATATCACCCTCTGAACCTGAGACGACATTTCGCACAGAAATATGGTAAGGTCGCACTGCCAAGCGGAAGATGTTGCTGCAACTGAACGCTGGAGGGGGGATAACTAGTAATATATAGCGACCGCATCGACTTGTGGCGACACGGGACCGTTCCTGGAGCGTTCCGAGATGACACACCGCGCAGGGTAAGCGCTGACTGCCTGCTCACGTGCTCGGTGCTCACAATTCGCGGGGGAAAGGCCAGTCAGTAACTAACCATGTTCAAAAACTCCGATAATAGTTACATCAAGAAATAACAGCCTTTGACTCATCCAGCTGGTGGGAAAAATGCATTATTATTAATACCAAGGTCCGAGTCTGTCGCTGACCAGGCAATCCATGTCGCCAATAGCGGTCAAGAAACAACTGTTCCACCGCTATCGGCGCCTTCTGAACCTACTTACACCCTTCGACCCTCTGCTTCTTATCTTTAATCGCTGAAAGTTATTAGAGTAACCACCGCTCTTCTGCGTTTTACCTTTATTAGCAGGTACCTCGATGTTTTCCTTGTTAGACTCTATCGCAGGCGACTCCGACAAATCACCGCTTGTCTCTGCCTCGCTTGCTTCATCACTACTCGCTTCACTGTCATTTGGTTCGCTACTGTCGTCACCAGCATGTTGCTCAGCAGGAAGGTTTTCGGTCTCATGACTTTTCGTAGACGGCCGAACTAAAAGAAAGCGTCAGCCTATAAAAAAAAAAAAGCCCCGGGGTATCGTAGCTACTCACTGATAAATCGTCTCTTTGACCGCTTTTGCGTTTTCGGCTTCTTATAAACGGGTACGAGCGCATTTGACGCCTCCTTAATCTTCTCAATCGCCAGTTTATCGGCTACTTGTATTTCGCCTAAATGATAACTATTATTGGCTTGCGACTGCTCTAGCTCGCGTAGTACAGCCTCCTCCTCGTCGATACTATCATCCTGCATTTTTTTCAACTCCAAAATCATACTAGATAAGCTTCGCGCTACTTTTTTCGGCCTGAGAGGAGATGGGGTGAGGATTAGCTTGCCAACCGGCCTAAAGTAAGACGGGCTGACACTCGGAGGAACGGTTTGAGGTGATCCTGACTTTGATTTTGTTGGAGTTTCCGGCAATACATTTTTTGTTGAACCTGGTGCAGTGATTGCTACTGGCAGTGGTAGGTCGAAGAGGCCAAGGACTTTGCCATCCATTTGCGGTGTTGGGCCAATGGGAGTCATACGATATTTTCGCCCTCTTGAGACCGAATTGCCTTTGTGTGGGGTGTCATAGGCAATCGAATTACTTTTATTAGTGTCTGTTTCTGTACTCACGCCCTTTGACGGAGTTACATGACTCGAAGATGCCTTGCGCTTCCGTGGAGTAGAAATTTTAGAGAGCGGAATTTGCGAATAAGATCCAAAACGCTCAGCTTCTGACTGCTTGTGCACACTTCTGTGACGGTATTCCTTGTATTTTCGAGCTAAAGTATAAGAATAAAAATCAGCCGTAAAAAGTTGCAATGTAGTTACCGATCTCTGGTAATTGTTTGATATCCGCCTTCTCTGGCTTGCGACCATGGTCTTGCCGGAACTTGTGCTCCCATCCTTTAATTTGAGCTCGAAGATCTTCTGTAGACAGTAGTTCAGCCATAATTATATCCAATTTCAAGCTGCTAGCGAAAAAATGTGAAAAAGAACACAATATGGTGGGAATACTATACTATCGCGATGTCTTCGATCTCCAATACCAGTTTCCTCGACACGGTCGCGACGCGTCAAATTATGGGAACGCGGGTAACAATTTTCGGCCAAACGCGTTCGATTCGCGTCTCCTTTATATCGCGTCTGTTTGTCTTCTACTTCGTGTACCCTGCACTATAGGTGTCAAACCACTACGAACAAGATGCCACATTTCGGAGTCGATGACAACAACTTCAAGGAAGCTCTTGTGAGTTCTAGCTCTCCAGGCTCGTCTTCGGTAATCATGAATCTCGACGTTGGCCCTTCAACCCCTGCGAAAACCACAGACAGCGACAGCAAAGATGCCAGTGAGTTTGGAGATATTGACGTTGAGGATATGGCAAGACTAGTGTGAGTAGCGTTTTTATGTTCTTTATAGTAGTACTTGTTTGACATGAAGATCCTCGCCCCCTCATTCAAATGTGGAGCGAAGAACTGAGCAGTCCAACGAGTTAAATACGCCAGTAACAACGCTTGTGGATGCTCTGCCAGCATCTGCTCAATCGGGCTCTGCAATTTCGCCAGAAATTCTTCAAATATTTTATAACCGTTTATTTCCATTCAAGTATGTTACTCGAATTTATTCTGTTGATCAGATTTTGACAGTTAGAGATCTATTTATTTGGCTTAATCATTTTCCATCGACCACCACCGACTTTGCCAATCGCGAGTTCGCATTCACCTTACAAAATGATACATATGTTCGATATTTATCTTACAACAATGCTGACGCAATGCGGAAAGATGCGGCGAAAATGATTCCGCTACGATTTGAAGTCGGTCCAGTATACTCTACTAATCCACGAGATCGGAAACTGGTCCGCAAGGCTGCATTCAGACCACTTGAAAAGGAGCTAGTTTTTGATATTGATATGACCGACTACGATGAAATCAGAACCTGCTGTACCGGTGCCAGTATTTGCTCTAAATGCTGGAGTTTTATTACAATGGCTATTAAAGTATTAGATACAGCACTTCGGGAGGACTTTGGATTTCAACATGTGTTGTGGGTTTATTCGGGTCGACGTGGTGCACATGCCTGGGTGTGTGACAAGAGAGCAAGGCAAATGGATGATTCCAAGCGACGAGCTATTGCAAATTACATGGAAATTGTTCAAGGAAATCAGAGCAAGAAAGTTAATGTCAGAAGACCTATGCATCCGCTGGCCAGCCGAAGTTTAAATATCTTAAAGACAAGTTTTACTGAGAAAATCCTCATTGGACAAAATCCCTGGGACACTCCAGAGCGTGCAGAGAGTCTCCTTGCACTACTTCCTGACAGAGAACTACGTGAAGCATTGGCCACAAAATGGAAAGACGACGTTATTCCTAGTTATGAGAAGTGGAAGAACATTGATGAGGTTGCCAAGGCTGGCGTATCGCGGAACCTTGATACTAGATTACTAAAGGAAGCGAAACAGGACATCATCTTGCAGTACATGTATCCGCGTCTCGATGCTGAAGTTTCAAAGCATTTAAACCATTTATTGAAATCACCATTCTGTATACATCCTAAGACAGGACGGGTTTGCGTGCCAATCAATGCCGCTAATCCTGAAACTTTCAATCCTGACTCAGTACCAACTCTTGCTGAACTTGTTGAAGAGATTGATGACTGGGAGAAGATCAATAAGAAGAAGGCCGAGTCTGGTGAGAAGTTCGCAGATGTGGAAAAAACATCGCTTAAACCTTATGTTGAGTATTTCCACAGGTTTGTCACCGAGTTGATGAAAGATGAAATGAGAGAGAAACGTCAGCGCGAGCCCGACGAGAGTGAGGCGCTGGAGTTCTAAGTTATGATGTAAACTAGATGTTGCAATTTTAATTTATTTAGATATGGTATTAACTTTCCTCTTTATCTTCGTTTTTTGCTAAATCGTCCGAACCTTCGGCCAGCTCTGCTGCTTGAGCTTCTGACGCGCTTTGTGCTGCAGCATGTCGACGCCTTTGTCTTGCCTTTGAGCTCTCAAATCCGTCCTGTTTGCGTGGAGGGATAACCAACTCAAATGCTTTTTTCCAGTCTTTGTGCTCTATCCATTTGAGCATTATCTCAACAACATGATTTGTTGCCAAGACCTTACGACCTGATATGTTTATGAATTCTGAAATAGGAAGCTTAGCGGACCTTATGCCTTGTTCTCTAGCTTTATCATAACATAAACTCTAGTAACTTAGCATTTGATCTCCAAAAAAATTGCATATTAACCAACCTTATAGCGCCCTTTGTCAACAATACCGCCAACAATATAAGTACAGTTGTCTTCAAGAGCATCCAATGTCTCTCTAGCATCTGATGACAGATAAACCATTTTTGACTTCAACACCTCAGACTCGGGAATTGTATATGGATCGAACAGTATATTAGTGCCTGTCCACTTTTTATATTGCCCTTTAAGTGGTCCTTCCAACCGATCCTTCAATGAACCGTTTACTGAAGACACTGTCAACTGTACAGGATACAAGGCTCGCCTATTCTCGGAGTAACTTCTAACTACTTGTAGCGCTAACGACCTTTGCTCCTAAAAAGGTTAATTGCAGCAAATTTAAGGTACACAAGCACATACCTTCTCATTCATCAACTCGTCAAATCCGCAATCAATTAAAATAGTGATTGGTACTTGTCTTGCTAAAACGTCCTTTTTTCTCTTTTTCATAATGACTCGTTCTGACGGCTCGTCAGGATTAGCACTTTCCTCTTCTTTCTCGCGCTTTTGTCTTTCACGTTTTTCCTTCTTCTTCTCCTTCCTCCATTGGACAATCTCTGACTTTCTTCCTTCCCATTCCATCTTTCGCTTTTGCTTTTTCCAGGCATTACGTGACATGCCTTCTGGTACTGGTTCTCTCTCTTGTCGTCGAGATTGATCTGTTGGCGGCTCTATTCCGGTTTCTTGATGCACATTACTGGCTGGCTCTATTGGCACAGTTTCCACATCCTGTTTCTCCATATTTGCCCTAAAATACAATATAATAACCAGAACTTCACGTTATCAAGTAATTATTCTGTTAACGTTTTAAATTTTCGTTGCTGAACAGCTTCAAATCACCGACAATTTCAAGCCGCACAGCAACGAGGTTAGGCTTCCATTGTGCAGGCACACATCACCGTGGTACTGCAAGCTATCCCTGAGGATAGGGTTGCTAGGAGCAGGTATTCTATTACCGGCCTTAGTACGAGAGCTTATATATAGAGTACTATTAAATATATACTTACCTATTACTGCCTTAGTACAAGAGCTTATATATAGAGTACTAAAGGAAAGAAGAGGTAATAGGAAAAGGAACTAGCAACGACCCAGCCTTAGAAGTGTAAGGGTTAAGGGAGAACCCTAGACCTCAAGTTCCAACGCTACAGGTTGGATTTCCTACGCCGGTGATTGGCCGTCCAAATAGTCGTCGTGGAGTAACTTCAAGCAAGAACAGCGGAAGATATAACTTGTGTCGACCGAAACAAAAAAAAAAGAAAACGATAATGGTTGTCGCTCAGGATCTGCCGCCCAAGGCTGGTTACGACTACGTTCAATGGAAGGCAAGTGTCCGGTTCACAGTCGGTCAAGGCGCTAGTCGATTGAGTGTTCAATAGCGACGAAACAGTAAAGGTGCTAACAAATGCGTTTAGAGAAACCTACCTTCTCGTGGTTTCAGACCTTCAATTTACCTTGCAATTATGGGCGGAATTACTTGTCTGGGGTTGATTCCTTTCTCAACCGGAATCAGAGAGCGACGGTACGAAGCATGTTTTTTTTTGGTTTAGCGCGATCCGAGTGACCATTATATCTAACAAGTTTCTAGTGAGCGTGCAAGAGAGAAAATGTGGGCCAGAATTCACTTGACTCCAATGCTTCAAGCCGAACTTGACAGAGATGTTGTCCGTCGCCATTACGCCACAGAGGCTCGCGAAAAGGAATTGACCAAGGATGTTCCTGGATGGGAAGACGGCAAGCCGATATACAGCGATAACCTGTATGTATTCAGACTGTTATCAGTATATGCAAATATCTAAATGTTTAGGATCCACGTCCCCAACTATATCGTTCTGTCAGGCACAAAGAAATTGGAATAAGTTATGGGGTTTGGTTGTGTAATTTACGAGTACGCGCGTCGATGGAATTCAATAGAATTGGTTTATCATTTCAAATAAAATCTATTACAATAAAGCTTGCTACAGAATGAAACCCGAGGTAATGTTCTCGCATACCAACAACCCGAAATACTCAAGAAGACAAAAGTCGAATATAACACCCCACACCATATGACGTAAATAACCAATGTGAATACCCGCAACTATGAACAAGTGCTACAACACGAAGAATTTTCATAAGAAGAAGAAGAAGGAGTGTAAACCTTTTGCTCTCCGCGTAATCCGGTGATCCTGATTGACTGGGTGCCAGCGTCATGCCACCATCGAAGCGTCTGTGTAGGACGGTCAAGCTCCCATCTGCCAGATGAAAACTCTACTTCTATATCGCCATTAGGAAAATGGAAATCCGGAACGTAAATCTTAGAAGGGGTTTCTTCGGATGTTTGTTCCGCTTGGATAGACATATTAAAAGTTGCAGTTTTAATGTCAAACCCGTATTCCTGGGGAATTCCATTTGTCACAAGAGGAAAAGCTCGTAAAAATGCCTCCACAGCACGTCCACCAATAATATTCGACTCAGAATCACGGGCCTCTGTCATCGCAGGAGCAATGAGATTGGTTTCTGAAGTTACAAGTTCTGACCCGAGGTAATGCTTCTCATCAGAAGAACTGAAAAAACTCAAATCCTCGCCATTCCATCTGTCACCCCATTTATGTGAATTCTTTATAGAGTAGACCCAAAATGTATGATGGAGTTTCGAGCCTTCTAATGCAAATATGTTAGCGTCGAGAGCACGAATCTGTGTAGCATAATCGCCATCTAAGTAAGCCTTCTTGTCGTTCATATCGAAGGGGATACCAATTTCTGACATCAAGCATGGCACACCAGGACCAAATGATTGTGCTCCTTCAGCTTTAAGTTGCGACAGCTGATCTCTGAGACAATTACGGATCGAAGTCTCGCCAAACCTCAAGCCGAACACTGGACTCCAATATTTACCGCGAAGGACGCCGACAATATCGACATTCCAGATGCTGCTCCAGTGCTTTCGAATGAGAGTTAAACCATCGTAATAGTGAGGGGTGAAGACCATCCTAGGACGCAATTGACCTAGTTTGACAAAGTCTGGGGGAATATCTAATACCGGCGTTTGACAGAACAAAATAGCATCCTTTCTTACACTTCGAATCATGTCAGCAAACCTGTTCCAATGCGCTATGAAATAAACGTCTGCCCATTTCATCTCATCTAAATCTTCGTCCTTAGAATTCTTTGCAAAATAATCCGGCTGTAGCAATGTATCAGTCTCTGGATCCCACACGCCGTGTTGAGCAAAAATGCATTCGCCCAACTTCCAACCATAATCACGCTTCCAACCATAATGCGAGTCATCATAATCTTCAGGCAGCCATACAGAAATACTACCGGTATTTACGACCTTCGTACCAGCCTTATATGCACCAAGCGGTCCAAAATTGTATGTGGGAACTTCCACCGTACGGCCGGCCCCAAGTAGCATGGCTTGAAACGGAGTAGGTGACGTATAAGACTGCAACTTCTGATGCTTGGGGAAAATTCTAAGATCTGTGTTTCCAACCAAGCCTCTAAATGGTTCATTGATTGATTCCCAGCCCAAAATAAAGCTGTCATCTAGATCGCCAGTGGCGTAAATGCGTGTGGCTAAATACTTAATAGAGTCGAGAAAGTGGCCCTGCAAGTAGTCTTGAATATTTTGGCCATCAATAATTGCTTTGGGAGCAAAGTCCCTACCAGCCCAAAAAAGCGTAAACATTACCAGACAAGCTAAGCGGTCGTAATTAGTCGCCCATGTCATTCGTGGGAAGGCATAAGGATCCGGCCAAGTATTTTGTACAACTGCGGCTTCGGTAGCAGCGAACGCTTCTGGATCAAGACCAGCGGCATAAAGTGTCCACATAGGAGCACCAGAGCCACCAGAAAACCGACTCCACTATTCACTATCAGAATATCAAACTCGGAATATGCTTCCCATGCCAACTTACAACATCCTGATGAGCATCCATGAAAACGTAAAATCCGTACGCCTTCATTTGTCTGAGTAATGCAATAGTATGTTCAACAAACTCTTCGTCGTACTTTCCACTAGGCAGCGCGTCAGTCACCATTCCCTACACTCGCAATATCTATCCTTACGGTCCGGCATGCTCGATTGCCTCCCACACATATACGTAGCGAATTACGTTGAAGCCCCAGCTCTTTATACGACTCAGATGCACGTCCGCCTCGGCCAGTGTGAACGGTCTTCCAACAAAAGAAACATTGTCGCCATCGAAGAAACTGTCGGGAACATGGGAAGGCACGTCTGGAACCGCCGGCAGCTTGGATTCGCCCCCGACGTTGATTCCTCGCAGAGTAATGACCCTGTTCTTGCCGTCTCTGAAATTGCCAGCAGAATCTATTTCAATCCTTAAGCCAGGCATTGTTTGTCTATAGCCGATTATCGTGAGGTGCTTACACCACTAAATGCCTCGTTCGTGCCGTTTTGTCGAGACTCGAGAGACCCCCCCCCCCCACCCCCGATATATCTATCGCAGCCAGCACTCCTTCTCCCATCTCATCTAAAGCAGCCCATGCAGTCACGAAATCACACTACTCACGTGGATCACTCCACCGCACCCGCGATAAGTCGACCGCGCCTGGACGGATAGTTAACTAACTTAAATCGTGAGCAGTTATTACGTAACTAACCTAAGTTGACGAACAGGGGAGACCCCACCCTCAGTCACTCTTTACATTTGCTTTCAATCTATACTTTCTGGATGCTGTGCTGTGGGGAGCTGCTCTCTGGACAAACAAGGTGATTTGGATAATAGTTTGCGATGCGGCATTAGATCTAGTCGGGGGATTTTGCACTTTTTTGATATCTGGGAGAACGTTGTTCCTAGATGTCGAGCGTCAAGAAGCAGCTAAACGCTGCCAAAGAGCGGATAGACAGAAAGGACTATGCTGGTGGCAAGGCAAGCTGTCTACAGGCACTAGAAGAGGACCCGGATTCGGTCAATGCGTATGTAATAGCATCAATTTGACAGCTTCAAATTGCTGACGGACTAGACTTGTGCTGCTAGGATTTTGTGAGACTAATTTGATGTCTTTCACCGATGCAGAGAACGCATACAAGAAAGTTACAGAGATCAATCCCAAGTTAGTGTATGGATGGCAGGGTCTACTCACCGTTTACGAGAAATGCAAAGCGTTTCCAGATTACATCAACACTGTCGAGAAACTCGTGGACCTTTATGCTGAACAGTGAGTGGCCGCATATGCTGAGATCAACCGCAACGCTAACGATCAGGAACGACATTGATAGGGCGACCGCGGCCGTTAATAAGATGCAGGCGCTTGTTAATAGCAATGGTTCGAGAGATGATGTATGAGATTTAAGGAATTTGTGATTTGTAGTCGCTAACTTGCTGTGTAGCAAATCGCCATGCTCCGGGTTCTTCTTCCTGAGACGAAGATATATGATTATTTGCAGGGAAGACTGCCTCACCCTTCGTTGATACTCACCAAGCTTACAGACATGATTGAGCAAAAGGAAAAAGAGATTATCATGCACGCAATCAATCGGTCACGGAATAAAATTGGTTCAAACACCACCACAGTCGCACAGAAGATTAAAACTGAGGTGTATGGTGCTTCTCAACTCGAAACATATTACAGAACTCTTCTTAACTGGGCAGATGATGACAATTTACGGCGCGGTACTGAAGGAAAGCTTCTTGAATTTTTGTACAACAAACTTGCATCGGTACCTTCAGAGAGAGCTGAAGTGAAGAGTCGCTTACTTGAGCTTGCAGAAGGAATGGTCATTGTCAAGTCGCATGTTGAACAAGCGTGGAAATTTGTTCTTGAGTGGGATGATGTTGCAGATCTGTCTGAACTTGATTTTGGGGTTATCAAAGAATACATATCTATTTTTCCGGACAGTGGACTATCTCGGGTTTTACAGGCGTTTCTCCAGTCTGATATTTCTCCATTTTCGCGCATCGTCAGAGCAGAAAATAGAACGGATGAGGTTAATGATAGAGATGAGAGTGATGAAAACGATCAAGACAGCGATATTCTGAACGATGATTGGGATGAAGCTGAGGTACTGGAGAATTTCTTAGAAGGATACGACAAATCTCCAGAATCACCGTTGGCAAACCGCATTCTATGTCAATATTACCTGCATATTGGTGAATACGAAAGCGTGATTGACATGATTAACGCTGGTTTTTTGATTATTACCAGACTCAAGAAGGAGATGGGTCACGATATGCGTCACTACCACAGCTCTCTGCAAGTTCTTTTGGGGACTGCTTATATTTATTATCAGGCACCTCGTCATTTTCCTGAAGCGCTCAAGATATTCAACAGCGTTCAACACTCCAGTAGCCTATACAATAAAGCACTTCTTGGAAAGTCACTCATTTTTGTTGAGCGCGATGAAATTTCTCAGGCCCTAAAATTACTTTCTACTTTATTAAAGTCTGACCCAAATAATGTGATTGCATTGTCTGAGGCATCGTGGTGTAAAGCATTGCTTGGAGACTACCAAACTGGTAGAAATGGGCTACAGAAGTGTTTATCCATGATACAAGGAAGCGATCCGTCTTCTATGAACTTCAAGGCTAAGATCTGGTATCGTATTGGTATATGTTTTTGGGATGGCTGCCCACATGAAAGATCTGATAAGTCTAAGGCTTTTTCTGCATTTATGAACAGTCTCAAATGTAATGCCAACTACGCATCATCATACTCCCAGCTTGGCGTTTTTTATGCCGATATTGTTAACGATGAAGAGCGAGCTATAAAGTGCTTCCATAAGGCGTTCGAAATTGATCCTAATGAAGCTGAGGCTGCTAGACGTCTCACTGAAAAATTTTCAAGTACACAGGACTGGGATATCGTGGAGGTCATCACAACAAGATATACGGAGTCGGAGCGGAAGAGGAGTGTAGTGGGACACGAATCACTCTGGGCGTATAAGGCACTTGCAGTTTCATACCTCCATTCTGGTAATTACGTTAAAGCTATCCAATCCTTTCAGTCTGCGCTTCGTGTATATGATGCTGATTCAAACGTATGGACTGGATTGGGAGAAGCATATGCTAGTGCTGGTTCATATGTGGCGGCTTCCAAGGCTCTGACTAGAGCAGTCGCAATAGACCCTAACAGTTGGTATGCTGAATTTCAACTTGGAATTGTGTATCGTCAAATACTCAATCTGAATGATGCGAGAACAGTATTTATGCATATTCTAGAGTCTCGCCCTGATGAGATTGTTGTCATAGAACATTGCATTGAGACTTTGGCAGTGTCGGCACGGCACAATATTGAAGCCTTCAACTATGGAAAAGCATGTGAAGATAGTCTGTTTGCAATCACTATGGCCGTCAAGTCTGCTAAGTTGAGGCCAGACTCATTTGACTTGTGGAAAAATGTTGGAGACATAATTGCTAACTTTATACAAATTCGGTCACTGTTAGACAAGCTACCGGTTAAGACATTGAAAGATCTTTTTCAAGCGGAAATTCATGATAAGAGTGAAGGGGCTCTTAAGGCGATTGATGAGTTAGACAATATAAGTCTGCAAGTGCTCAGTGATTTGGATGCTGAAGATCTAAAGAGCACAGCCGAATTCTTTTATATTCTTTCATATAAGATTGCACTAATGGTGTCTTTTGACAAAGAACGCGTTCGTGGGATCAGCTGGTTTAACTTGGCAAATTCACAGCTGAGAGTTTATCAGACCAAAGATCGCGACACCCGCTTTCGAGACGCAGCGATTAGTTCTTACAAACTCGCCTTGAAACGTGAGCCGAGAAACTTTTTGTATTGGAATTCATATGGTGTTGCTATTGCCGACTATGTGCCAGTCATTGCTCAACATGCATTCATTCGATCGCTGGTAATCGACTATCGACAAGCTCCGACATGGGTCAATCTCGGAACTCTGTACATGATGCAAGGTGATTTTCAGCTTGCTAATTTGGCCTTTTCAAGGGCCCAGATGGCCGATCCAGAATTTTCGCCTTCTTGGATTGGTCAAGGATTGGTCTCATTCGCACTCAACGAGTACGATGAGGCACGGGAGATTTTTGAACATTCATTTGCTATTACTAATGGCACAGATGTAAGTATTTGTTCGCATTATTACAGGACAGTAGCTAACATTCTAAGAAATTGGCAAAGTTATTATACGCTGTGTCATCTTATTCAGCAATGTGCGGAAAGTCAGTGTCAGACTTTAACTCTGCTATTCCAGATATACCTGTCTTTGCTCTCGAAAAGGTACTACAGCATGACCCTAGTTTTGTTCCTGCTTTGCAATATCAAGCGTTGTACCTGGAGCGAATGAATATTTATGATATGGCAATAATAAGGCTCACAGATGCATGCGCAAAACTTGAAACGGAATACGAAGAGCTTGAAGGATTTGAACAGCTCAGTGAATTTATTGCCGCGAAAGCGGCCTTAGCGCGTGCATATATAGCACAGGCAGATTACAAAAACGCGCTTGAGTGCTCTTTTTTAGTTATTGATCTTGCGGATGATGAGGGCAGACTCAAGAATGAACGGATCTCAGCTTGTTTGACCGCCGGGCTTGCATACTATTATCAAAAAGAATTTGACTTTGCGCTGCAAATGTTTAAGCGCGCTGACGAAGGATCAGACCAAAATCCTGATATATCTGTTTTAATGGCTCAGGTTCTTTATCAACTAGATGGGGAAAGCAAGGAATCCGCGCTTGATTGTTTGTTTGGGAATGTGGAGGCTCATCCAAATCATTTGAAATCTATACTACTTTTGGGAACTATTGGGCTAATTGACAACAATGAAGACGTCAGTGAAGCTATTGAATCTGAATTGCTGGAATTTGCTATAGAAAGTAGAAATAATGTGGATAATTCGAGGTCTATCGAACTCTTGCAGTCTGCATTAGAGGGTCGTAAGACTGGAGTTCCGAGTAAGGCGCCTTGGACTCAGTCTGCTGTGTTGGCTCCTTCAGACTTTAAAGTTTGGCTGAATCTTGATCCAAAACTTGCTAGACAAGCTGCCTTAATTGATAGAACAATTTCATCCCCAGACCTTTCTGATGTACTTGCATCTACGGGCACATTTGAGGACTCTTTGAAGTCAATTTTTATCTCACCTGAAAATCACAACGGTTGGAACTCTTTACAGGCGGTTATTTCATAAAACTCAATTTGTATAGTCATAAACCTTGTAAATATATTAATTATTATATAAGCCGTCATTAGTCTAGGTCATCAACTGCCTCGGGATCCACCGCCTCTACAATGGCCATAGCCAATACTCCCGACGGCAGAGCGTAGAGTAAGCGAATGTGAAGTCCTTTTACTAATGCTTTGAAGATACCAGCTTCTTTAATTAGATTTCTAGCCACAATGGCCAGACTGTTCTGATCATTAGGTCGCAGTCTGCGAATTTCGTCTGATAATGCTAGTTGTTGTCGTGTTTTCACAACGTCTAAGAAATTAGATGTCGTCTCCGCCAGTATCGTCGCTATTGATGAGGTCATAGCGTATTGAAATATTGAAAGTTCATTTGACTTGGCCCAATGTTTTCGAGCGAGCTTTTTCAAGTTTTCGTAAACGTACCAGTAGCATATACTGCTCGGTGTGTATATAGCAAGACCCATCCAGTAACCTCGAAAAAACCCGCGAATACCTTCAGTTTGATATATGGACTTTATAAGCTTGATGGTAGATTCTCTATTATTTCCATTTTTCAACTGCATTCGTCCTTTGATAACTTCCATGGGTGTCCAGAATAGATTGCTAATAACCTGCCATCATGTTAGCAATTAGTCCTCAATACGTTCGTCCGGTAATTTACCTCCGCAGTCACGCCTGCTCCAACATATGTCATCGCGGCATCCTGTCCGCAATAAGGAGCCAGCTCCTTTTTCATTTGTCTATAAGTGACCAAATATGTCGTAAACGCTGGCGTCGATAGTACAACCGAAGCCGTTAAACCACGCCAATAATGCTTGTAAGGTAGAACGTAGCTATTTGTGACTGATGTCTGCCGTAAAGTTAAGATAGTATCCACTTGTGCGTTAGAGTTCAACACCCAATAATAAATTCATAGTATGGAAGCTCACGTGGATGAAATACAACTGACGAGCCAACTCCGCCAATACTTCACGATTAGCTAAATGACATGCGAATCATAATTGCAATTAATACTTACACAGCGGCCGCAACTGTCGTCAACTCCATAGTACTAGCAAACTAACTGACGACGTGCTCAGTACTCAGCACCAGCATCAACTGCAACTATGCATACTAAATCTGCCCGGTGTGTATATTACCTAATGGCATATATGAAGAGATATGATGATCTTTCTGATATGTATTCTCGAGATTTTCTGAACAATTCGCCTTTGCCAATTCCTGCGGCTCATCGTTGGGTTAGGTTTGACTTTGTCTTGGCCTTGTCTCTATTATACAAGCGAACAAAAGGCATCCTAAAGTCTGCAGGGATGACTTTTGTTCGTGTATTTTTCTTTTATTTTCCTCCGGATCGAACTATTTAATTACTACTCTAAACTACAACTGTTTTTTGTAGTCTGCACCAGCAGATCACCGACGATGGTCAACGCATCCCTCAAAGCTCTGCGGTCACCGGTGCGTCATGTCGACTCGTTTCAACGATCATTGTGCGTTCCTTGTGCACTAAATGACATGTAAAGTTCACAAGCAGCCGTGTACAACATGAAGTTAAATAAGTCAAAGCAAGTATGATAGGAATCAAAGCTTTTACTCCGAGGCAGAATTTGCAGTCAGACTAGCACTTCGCGATGCCATGGCTGTATAACACGAAGTAAGTACGAGAATCGGCTAGCAATTAATGTTGACATCTTTATTTTCAAGGGCAAGCAGAAAATTGTAGGTTTCAAGGTCATAAATGGCAATATGTTTAACGTGTCTGCAGGTTATTTCCGTGTCGAGGGAGTGTCTGTTGTTTTGCTATGCGCGCATTCACATTGAAGTCCACGTCAGTCCCATATCAGCTTCCCATGCAGGCTCTCGCAAAAGTAATGAAAAAAAAAATGAGATATAATCTGCTTGGAAGATATTAGAGTAGTCAGTTGCCAGTCGTAGAGTCTAATCGTCATCACAAATGTAAGGGCTTTAGGGGATAGGGTTTGCCCAAAAGTGGAACGATACGTGCGGTTGGATCTTCACGCTGTATGATTGGTCGACTCGATAAAAAAATCAATTAAGCCAATATCTCAATATAAAGAATCAATCCCATGAGCAAGTGACATCCGCAAAATTGCAGATTGATATGCGACTATTTATATTGATCTGATCCTAGCTAAACCACAAAATTAATCGCGTTGTCTAACCAGACACCAAAATTTTGCGAAAAATCCAGTACAATCTCCGTAGCTTCCTCATGCATTACTTTCTGACCAACTAAAGGACCAATTTACATTCTTGAACTAAAAGTGAAGTTAGTGATTGGCCGGGTTCCGCAACAAAACTGTAAACCTACATAGCAAGAGCAGCCATGCCGAAGGGAGTGAGGAAAGGAACGACTAAAACACAGTTAGTAGTCACGTCTTCAATACCACAAAAAGACCAGAAATAGTGTGACATACTGAAGAAAAGAGAGAAAGGGATCACAAATGGGATCTTTCTTCCGTGAACCTTGAAAGGCAAGTTATGGTAAGAGCCCTCGGCGAAATGAGGAGGGTGGAATGGAGCCTGTGCGACCTTCGACGAGGCAAAGCCACGCTTGACAATAAGCTGGCTAGCGTTCTGAGCGCTGACTCTAGTAGCAGTACGAAGAGCTGGAGTGTACATTTCGATCTGATGATACTTGCTGTTGCGATGAACCTGTATGCTTAGTCAAGTTTTCGTCGCAACGTCGGCACGATTTGGATTTGCAGCCGAAGCGACGCGAGATCCGCCCGCGCCCCCACCCCCAACCCTATGTCACGTGCTGTTTGGTTGGGACAAAAAATATTACAGCTTTTGATCAGAGCCTGAAGGTCTCTTAAAAGAATGATCCAGTCTTAGCCTTGATTAATACAAGCAAACAGTCTTTTTAGGTCGTCTTAGTTATCTGGCACTATGGAGGACGATCTGTTTGACGTTTTTACGGAGACTGCTCCAAAGTCTATCCTCAGATTAGAGCCTAGTGCTATCAATGGAGCGACGGGCGCGAGCTTGAAGCGACCGGCTAATGATGAGGAATACACAGGCGAAGATGCAAACGGAAAAAAAGTCAGAACGTTTGAGAACGCTGAACTTGATGCACCAGAACCTATTGTTGCAGATACTTTTGAGCAAGAGGCATCTCGAGAAGTGACTGCCTCTAGAGGCCTGCAAGGTGCTCCGGATTCTGAAGCAGAGACAGGCAAGGTCAAGCTACAGCATCAAGTTAGACATCAGGTAGCGCTGCCACCAAATTATGATTATATTCCTTTATCTGAGCACAAGCCACCAGCGGATCCTGCTCGAGTTTATCCGTTTACACTTGATCCCTTCCAGGCCAATGCTATTGCATCCATTCAGCGGAACGAGAGTGTTTTGGTGTCGGCGCATACCAGTGCCGGTAAGACTGTAGTCGCCGAATACGCTATTGCTCAAAGTTTAAAGGCTAAGCAACGGGTTATTTACACTTCGCCGATTAAGGCACTGAGTAACCAAAAATATCGAGAATTGTTGGCGGAGTTTGGAGATGTTGGTCTTATGACCGGAGATGTCACGATTAATCAAAAGGCATCGTGTTTGGTCATGACGACCGAGATTTTGCGGTCGATGCTGTATCGCGGCTCAGAGATTATGAGGGAAGTCGCTTGGGTTATTTTTGACGAAATTCATTACATGAGAGACTCGGAGCGTGGTGTTGTCTGGGAAGAGACCATTATCCTTTTGCCTGATAAAGTTAGATACGTCTTTCTATCAGCCACTATACCTAATGCAATGCAATTTGCAGAATGGATCTGTAAAATTCACGTCCAACCTTGTCATGTTGTGTATACCGATTTTAGACCAACGCCTTTACAACATTATCTTTTCCCAGCTGGCGGCGATGGTATTCATTTGGTTGTAGATGAAAAGAGCCAGTTTAGAGAAGAAAGTTTTCAGAAAGCAATGGCTCAGATTGCTCCTAAAGAATCAGAAGGAAATACTGCTGGTGGAAAGAAAGATAAACGTAACAATAAGAAAGGATCGCAGAAAAAAGGCGGTAACAAAGGTAAGAACAACTCTGCTCTTTTGAGATACTTGGTGTTAATGCTTTAGGGCCTTCTGATATCTATAAAATTGTCAAGATGATCATGGTGAGGCACTATAATCCCGTTATTGTTTTCAGTTTCAGTAAGCGAGAATGTGAAGGACTGGCTCTACAAATGAGTAAGTTGGACTTTAACGACGATACCGAGAAAGATATGATTGGTAAGGTCTTTTCGAACGCTATCAGTCAACTGTCAGATGAAGATAAAGAGTTGCCGCAAATCAAGCATATTCTCCCTCTACTCCGTCGCGGAATTGGTATCCATCACTCTGGTTTACTGCCAATTCTGAAGGAAGTTATTGAGATTTTATTTCAAGAAGGGTTGATCAAAGTACTTTTTGCTACTGAAACATTCTCTATTGGATTGAATATGCCTGCAAAGACTGTGGTCTTTACGAATGTACGTAAGTGGGACGGTAAGACATTCCGATGGGTATCTGGGGGTGAATATATTCAGATGTCTGGTCGGGCAGGCAGACGTGGTCTTGACGACAGAGGAATTGTTATTCTTATGATTGATGAACAGATGGAGCCAGCAGTTGCAAAAGGTATGGTTAAAGGTCAAGCTGACCGCTTGGACTCTGCCTTCCATCTTAGTTACAACATGATTCTTAATCTCATGCGAGTTGAGGGAATATCACCGGAGTATATGCTGGAACGTTGTTTTTATCAATTTCAAAACAGTATGCAGGTACCAGTTTTGGAGCATGAATTATCAGAGAAGATCCATGCTTTTCAGAGTTTGACAATTGATCAAGAATCTGAGGTTGACGAATACTATCAGACGGGCGAAAAATTGAAAGGATACCGCGAAGAGTTACAAGCTGTTATCTGTCATCCGTCGGTGGCTATTCCATTTTTGGCTGCTGGAAGACTTGTGAGTGTGGCGTACAACGGGATTGATTTTGGATGGGGCGCGGTCGTGTCATATTTCCAACGGAAAGCTGAAAGAAATGCTGACCCAATTCCGGCAAGAGAATCTTATATCGTTGATGTTGCACTGCCAATTGCTCAGTCTGCTCCGCCGATTACTCGAGATAGACGTAAGATTGAGCTGCCTCCAGGTGTGCGTCCTGCTGCTGAGGGTGAAGAATCTAAGCTTGAAGTTGTGCCGGTCTTACTTAAAAGTATTTCTGCTATCTCTAACTTGCGAATTTTTTTACCAGATAATTTGAAAGATCCGCAACAGAGAGCCACAGTTGATAAGTCTATCAAGGAAGTCAAGCGCAGGTTCCCTAACGGAATCACGCTTCTAGATCCTGTGAAAAACATGAATATCACAGATCCTACATTTAAATCACTTTTGAACAAGATCGATCACATGCAGTCGAAGTTGGAAAAGAGTCCAATTCACGGTCTTCCTAACAGAGGTGAACTGTGCTCCAAATATGAGGAGAAAGTCAAGTTACAAGAGGATGTCAAGGAATTAAAGAAGAAGATTGCTGAAGCTCGTGCAATCATCCAGCTAGACGAGCTCAAGTACCGCAAACGAGTGCTTAGGCGACTACGTTTTACTACTGAAGATGACATCATTGAGCTCAAGGGTAGAGTTGCATGTGAGATTTCTACTGGCGACGAACTTCTTTTAACTGAGCTTATTTTTAACGGTTCGTTCAACGATTTGACTCCGGAACAAATTGCGGGATTTCTTAGTTGTTTTGTCTTCCAAGAGAAAACGAAGGAGACCGCGAAGCCTAGTCCTGAGATGGCTAAAGCTCTCCGCGAGCTAAAGGATACCGCTCGTAGGATAGCCAAGGTCTCTATCGAGAGCAAGCTGACTATCTCTGAAGAGGAATATGTCGAATCATTCAAGGTCGATCTTGTTGAGGTTGTATACAGCTGGGCCAAGGGTAGTTCTTTCGCGCAGATATGGTGAGTTTTTAGTATACTATATTACCTGTAGCGGTTACTAACAATGTAGCAAAATGACGGATGTCTACGAAGGTAGCTTGATCAGAATTTTTAAGAGACTTGAAGAATTGATTCGGCAGTTAGTTCAGGCTGCGAAGGTGATTGGTAATGAAACTCTGGAGAAAAAAATGGAGGAGGCACTGACAAAGATCAAGAGGGATCTTGTCGCTGCTGGGTCATTGTATTTGTAGATCTTTGCCGTATACTAATGGTTTTATTTTAATTTTGTTGACATTAAGAAATATTCATACTATTTTATTGATTTGACGTGTTGCGTAATCTATTAGATTATCCAAAAAAGATAATTTTGTGTTGTGATCTTGAACATTGCGGTTGGTATTCTCTGGTAGAAAAACGTAGCTATCTGCAGCGAACTCTTCTATGGATTGCAAATCGTCTGGTACAAGGTCAAATTCATCAAAGACTGATTCGCCTTGTACAAGTCTACCAAGTGATAAGCACCACAGTCTCGCACAATCAATATGATTATAACCACCGCCACCCACGAGTAGCGTTGGTTTGTTCCAGTCTACCATTGCAATTATTGCATCAGATAGCCCTTTCACGGAAAGATTCCATTCATGTCCCGGATCTCGTGCTAATCCATCGGCACCACATTGTATTACAATAGCATCTGGCCTGAAGGCTTCGAAAGTCGGTTTAATTACTTCATTGAGTATGCGATGCAAAGAAGCATCGCTCAACCCAGGGCGCATGCCCAAATTAAGAGAGTAATTGACTCCTACTCCTTTTCCTATAAATCTTGGATTGCCGCTTCCAGGAAAAAACCCACGATCAAATCTGTGGAGTGATAAGCAGTATATACTTTTGGAGTGGGCAAATGCAGCCTCGACACCATCGCCATGGTGAACATCGAGATCAACATACAAAATTCTGCCAAACGATTTGCGCAATCTATACTTTGTTAGCGTTTACATGGTTGAGTTTATAAAATTCTTACTCAAGAAGTGCCAGCACAATGTCGTTAATGTAACAAAATCCTGATGCTCTGTCCTGTCCTGCATGATGCCTCCCACCATGCCAGTTGATAGCGATTCTCTGTAATGTCGGTGAACCGTCTTTAGAACTGATATAGCGGGCGCAATTAATTGAGCTTCCTGCTACTGCTTTTACATAGCTGTCCAGATTATCAAAAATAGGACAGTCAAATTCCAGACCGAATCGTTCCTGCAGTTTGCGCTCTCCATCAGTTGAAGAATCAACGGAGTCGCCATCACTCTGCTCGGACTCACTACTAAGCTCTACTTCTTCGCCTAATATATAAGAAATGTACTTATGATCGTGATAGTTCGTCAATTGAGCCTTGCTAGCATAAAAAAGTGGTAATAAATCATCGCATTTTTTGTCAAACTTGTACGCTTGGATAAGACCATCAACAATAGACGCTCGGCCAATGTTAGACGGCAAAAGGTCTGCAAGCCTCGTGTATTCTGGATCAGAGACAAATGCTATTTTCCGGCCTTTGGCAGACATATCCCATCTAAATAACCCAAAAGTTCTGTTGTTGAACTTAGCTAGTGATAGCTGCATTCGACGATTCTGCTCAAAAGATATAACTCGTCAAACGCGTCGCGTTGCGCGCTTTTGTTCGTAAGGCTTTGGGCTACATAACTAACTACGGACAAACTCTGGATGCTGTCACGCTCCGGCTGGCGCGTCTTAATCTACAAACAATTACTGCATATGGTGGCTAATCTGATATATTCATACCTTAACTATGTAGACAATCTAAATTTAAACTTGACAACACACATCTCATAAACTGCACGTAAAATCCTATCTCTTTGTCGACCTAAAGATACGCTCACGCGTCAAGCCACTGGAAGACGACCCATTGAGATTCCCAAATGTTTTATTTCCAGAAAGTAGTGACAGTCCAGACCTGTGATGATGAGGTTGTTGTGCAGGTGGTGGTTGTGCAATAGATTGTGTCAATACTGACTGCGACTGTGCTGCTTGTGGTTCAGAGTTGACTTGCTGACCAGCTAGTCTGCGCATTCGTTCATGGCGCAGTTGCACGGTGCGGAATTGATCCAATAATTCGTTCCACCGTGAGTCATCAATACGACCCTTAAACTTGTTGATATTTTGCTTAATATTCGAGGTCGACGATGCGCTTGGACTTGAAGCTATTGCTGATGGCGGTACAATATGCAAATATCCAATGGCGGATACCGAATTGAGACGATTACGAAGGGTAGCAAAAGCCGAAGACTGAGGCAAAAGCATCAATAACCCATATAAACACCGATATAAGTATGGATATTTCTCAGGTTCTAGAAGTTGCAAACGAAGATATGTGAACACTGGAGACTCAAGGAGCTGAATCAACTTGTCGACCTGAATCAAAAGTGAAACAGTTATCTCTAAATCAGCAAATATTTGTAATAAGTAAAATGCTTGTTCATATGCTTGCGCCAGAAGGCATAACGAAAAAGTTGCAACTGCATTGTGACACCATGACCTAAACAAAGACACAAAAAAATTAATGCCGTCTTTCGTATCAAAATTACGAAGACGTTTTCGCAAAACCTGAAGTTCAGGTGCGGTAATAAGATTGTTGTTTAAATTCTGAATCATAATACTCGCAAATTCAACGTCCTAAATCATTAGCATTTGAACTTGGCCATGTAACTGCAAAACGTACATCTTCCTTTTCCAGAATTTCAGCTAAAGTTCGATATATTCTCTCTGGATTTAAGCTGACACAAAGCTGCCTAATAATAAGATTACCTCTAGTCTCCAAAAGCTTCCTATCAGTACTGAACAACGATAACAGATTAAGCATAAATGCAGCAAAATAATCGTCTTCTGAATTGTAAGAAATCTGTGCTAGAAGTTGCAAGTCTTTGGTCACAACAACATCCGACGGATCCGACAACGTCTTGAGCAAAGCAGGGAAGGTTCCATCGTTAATGGCCAAAATTTTTCGCGATGCTTTACGATGTAACATAATAAGCCACTCTAAAGCAGCAACTCTAGTTTCTTCACGCTCATTCAGAAAATGAAGTGTCAACGCATTGACAGTCGCCGGATAGTCAAGAAGAAGCTCCGGCTGTTGAGATGCAGATGAATTTGACTCTGGTAATTGTTGGCCACTCCCTGTAAATGCGGATGGGGATATGACTGCTTTAGAAGCAATCGTGTTAGTTGCCAGAGTAGCAGGAACTAATTTGGAAAGCATTTTACTATCACCTGCTTCCCTTGATCGTGATCGTGCACTAGACTTGGATCCAGGAGATAAGCTACGATCCCCAGCCAGTGACAAGCCTCTAGCAAAGCCAGGCTTTCGATCCGTACCATCAGGATTATCAGTTGATCGCGATAGATGACTATCTGGTAATGACATGATCAAATTCATAAGGTCATCGTTAACCTTCGCAGCCGCCTTGCGAAGAGATTCGTTGTCGTGTGCCATTGTAGGCAAAAGAAGAGACAAGAACCTAGGTACAAATGGCAGGAGGTCATCGGGCGAAATTTCAAAAAAGCTTTCGATCCACTTCAGTACTGTAAGCTGGATTTCCTGCTCTGTAGAATCGAGATGCGACAGCAGAATTTCCAATACTTTTGAAAAATCAATTTTAACGTCCTGACCAGGTAAATAAACACCATCTGCTGTAGCAGCGGCAATACTAGCGCCCCTATCATTAGCATCCTCGTTACCAGCATCTTGGTTTCCAGTCCGGCCACGTTGTGAATCGATCGATACGCCATCTTTAGTTACAAACTGCTCATCTGCAAGAGAATCGATATTCCCTTCACCTGTCGTCGCACCTGACTTTGATTGCTCTCCGTTTGTCTCGGTCAAATTTATGTGACTATCCCTTTCATCAGGAGCAGCCTCATCTGAACGATTGAGCTCACTGGAATGACGCTTTAACTCTGATATGTGCTTGATTTCTTTCAGAAATCCGTCCAGCGCACCTTGAGTCGCTACTTTAACGTCTACATTTGAATCGCTCAAAAAATTAAGCAGGCCGCCAATAATCTCCGGCAAATAAGAAACCAACTCAAGATCAGGAATCGAGTCCAACAGTGTAATCCAAGATACCAAAAACATTCTGGTAAAAGGATTGATGACGTAAATTCTATCTGTAAGAAGAGGAATAAATTTTGGTAACGAGAATGCCGGTTCAGCTGTCGGGTCTTGTACTGGTTCATGTGCGGTGACGACCTTAGTTGGGTCAGTCTCCTCTAATGATTCAATTGGTTCTGGATTTGGATGGATGATAGAAATATAAGTGGCAGCTTTCTCGGCAACAATGTCCTTTATTAATCTATCAAGCAGATCTGCACCATTTTTGACCGAGAGCTCTGAATCAGCGGCTAAACGGCACAGCGCATCGAATATCTCGTTGAAGAAAAGTAAAATCTCGCCCTTTGCAACTTTGGCGATATTGTACATACTCTCGCACGCGTAATATCTAACTCTGGCATCTTGATCACCAAAGCATGCAAGAACTGGAGGAATAATGTCTTCTAAATACTGCGCAACGTGAGGTCCCAGTGCGATAGCAGAAGCCGCTAATCCTATCAATCCTCCGTTACGCGCGTTAGGCTGATGAACAGCATACGCAAAGTCATGACATAATTGATCCACAATTGTTCGAATCCGGGCGTCGTCTTCTTCGTCTACACATTGACGTATCGTCCGCTCTAGCTCGAGCGCAGCAGCCTTTCGCTTCTCGTAAAGTCGGTCGTTGAGACCACGTACGATCTCCTTGTCTATCTGTGTAAGCAATGCCGTAAATTCAGAGGTCGCCAGCCTATTATCCAATGAAAAAAGTACATACTCATTGTTATTGCTTTAGAGAATTCAGTGTTGTAAATTGAAATATCTTCTGAAGTCGACAACCAGCGTCCACACTCTAGCTTCGATTCGCGACAAATCCCCAGTTCTTGATCATAAAAAACTGCGGCAGCGCGTTTTGGCAGTGCTGAATCCACGCACAAAATGTCCAATCCTCGGGAAAGTGCAGCAACAATACAATTGGTCGTTAGTTGTTACTCGCTGCTGTTTACGGACGTCACCAACGGTTATTGACCGTCATCGATAGAAAACGCGTTCCTGCCATGTTACACCGATCACGTGCCGCCCCATTGGGTTCAATTCTCTTAAAGTTTGCGGGTAAACTCCCAACCAAAAAATTTGAAGAACAAAAAAAGCTACATTATCGAAGTGCAATCACAATTTTTTTAGCAAAAAAAGAAGTGAAAAAGGAAGAATACGGATCGGTATGGCACCGGCTATAACTACGTCTCCTGTATTGAAGACGTCGTTTTCTCACACGGCAATTGAGCCCTTTTTCACCGGCACTTCTGCTGCTGTGTCGGAGGATCAACGCGTTCTGGCCACTGCATATGGAGAAGATGTTGTCGTGACAGATCTAAGTACCGGACAGAGAAAGCTTCGGTTGAAGGGAGTGAGTCAATTTTTTAATACATTGTCGGGATGTACCTAACGTTGTTTAGGATACCGAGCAGGTCACAGCACTGGCTATATCGCCAAATGGTAAATATCTTGTCGCATGTTCAAGATCGTTGCAGATGCGAATATACAGCTTACCAGATGGGAAATTGCTCAAATCCCAGAAAGCGCATGATGGACCTGTGATTGTGATGCACATTGACAGTACCTCGACAATAGTGGCAACCGGTGGCGCCGACAGCGTTGTTAAGGTCTGGGATTTAGCAAACTGTTACAATACACATAGTTTTCATGGTCACACCGGTGTTATTTCAGCAGTGCGGATATTTGGCGAACTTGGCGGGACCAACTGGAAAGTTGCATCTGGATCAGATGATACTCAGATTCGAATTTGGGATTTGGTTAAGCGGAAGTGCTTTGCTGTACTCAAAGAAGGCCATGTGAGTGTAGTGCGTGGACTTGATTTCAGCCAAGATGGCAACACACTTGTTAGTGGTGGTAGAGATAAAGTTGTCAATGTTTGGGACTTGAAAAAGAACAAGATCAAGAAAACGATTGTGATATTCGATGTCTTGGAAACTGTTGGTTTCCTAGCTCCTGGTACCCTTGTGGCTGATTCCAACGAGCAACTGGTGTACACCGGTGGTGAAAAAGGAATCGTTCAGTTATGGTCGGCTATAAGCGGGGAAGAGCAAACCACAGAACAGGTGAGATTGACAACTTCAGAAGAGGTGGGTGTGATGGACGTGATCTACCACAAATCATGGGATGACTTGATTGCTGTGCTTTCAGACCAAACTTTAGTCGAGCATTCTTTGTCGTCATCTGATATCCCAGTCACAAGAAGACTATGTGGAAATAACGGAGAAGTCATTGATTTATGTTATGTGGGCCCTTATGATGATGACGGCATACCGTCTTATCTTGCTCTTGCGACAAATTCTCCTGAAGTTAGAGTTATATCTACGAAGACTCAATCTTCGACGGTATTAGCCGCACATACGGATATAGTTATCTCAATCGATGGGTCAGTTGACGGGCAATGGCTTGCCACAGCTGGCAAAGATAACGTTGCAAGAGTATGGAAATGGGTCAAAAGTGATATGATGCAAGACGACGAACAAGATGATGGTCAGTTTGAATTATATGCTACATTTAATGGACATGTTGGATCGATCGGTGGTGTTGGTCTTGCCAGGATTTTGATTGGTACTACTCGGCCTAAATTTTTAATTACTGGGTCACAAGATTTAACTGTCAAAAAATGGGCAATTCCCAAATCGTCGGATGGGTCGATCGTTGATGTTTCTAAAGCAGAGTTTACTAAAAAAGCCCATGACAAGGATATTAATGCGGTCGATGTTGCACCAAATGATGAATTCTTTGCCACAGCATCACAAGACAGAACTGTGAAGATTTATGCAACCGAAAATGGTGAGACTGTTGGCATTTTACGCGGTCATAAGCGAGGTATTTGGAGTGTTAAGTTCTCGATTTATGATAAGTTTATTGTGACCGGTAGCGGTGACAAGACTGTGAAGGTGTGGAATTTGAGGGATTACACATGTGTCAAGACATTCGAGGGACACACAAACTCTGTTTTGAAAACGATTTTTATTTCTGGAGGATCACAAGTTGTATCTGCTGGTGGTGACGGTCTTGTCAAAGTATGGGATGTCAAATCTGGCGAATGTAGTGCGACTTTGGATAACCATGAAGATAAGGTATGGTCTCTAGCACAACGACCGGACGATAAAGTGTTTGTTTCTGGAGGTGGTGATTCAGTAATTACATTTTGGGAAGATAATACCGAACAAGAACAAGCAAAAAGGGCTGAAGAACAAGCCGAATTGGTTGAAAAAGAACAATCATTAGCAAACTTTGTGCGACGGAAAGAGTGGAAGAATGCGATTCTGTTGGCAATGTCACTTGACCATCCATATAAACTTCTTAATCTTTTCCGTACAGTTATGACCGAACATCATGAAGAAGGTTCAATCATGGGTTTGAAAGAAGTTGACGCGATATTAGCATCATTGGTACCAGCACAAGTCGAACTTCTGTTAAGGCGTGTACGTGATTGGAATACGAATAGTCGTACCGCAACCGTGGCTCAACGCATACTTAATGTTCTTGTTCGTTCATTTGCTCCAGACACGTTCCTCAAGTTACCTGATTTGAAGAAGACATTGGATGCACTTGTTCCATATACTGAACGACACTTCGGTCGGACTAAAGAGTTATTGGAAGATAGTTACGTGGTTGATTTCACACTTCGACAGATGGATGAAGTAATTCATAGTAAATATTTGTAATAATAGAAACATCGGTTCATCATAAAAAGTTTCTTGAAATAAACCACATCGAGGGTGGGGAATTGAATTAACTTTATAATATTTTGTAGGAACAAAGTCTAAATTTACATATATATACATAATCTATCTATCTATCAATTTGCAATTGACCCTTTCTCAATAGAAGCAAGCTCAGCAGTTCTGTTTTCAAATGCCTTAATCATAATCTGGGTTACAGTAGGAGCAAATGATGCTGATACTGCATTATATAACGGATTCGCAAATGAGAACTTCAAATCTAGTATTATCCTGGTTGAATCTTTTTGAGTTTGTTGGGGGTATATCCGCCATCTAGTGTATAGTACATTAAACATTGAATGATGCGATTGAGCCTATACAATTGTTAAATTCGAATCCAGTATTCAAAAAAGTTAAATATCACAAACTTACAATTACGGTCGAGTTGTCGGAACAATTCAACTCGCTTTCGAAACTTTCTTCAAATGAATTCCATCCGACACGAAGCGTAGCTCGTGTTGGTTGGTTTGTAAGTTCATCTCGAGCAGTAATTTGTGAATCTGTACAATATGGTACGAATTTATGATATGAGTTCACATCCGACACTACCTTGTACACAAGTTCGGGTGGATGTGGAAGCGTTCGAGTGAGCGAGAATGTCTGTGGCTCGGCTGCAACAAAGAATGTTCTTTGTTGGTACTTGCTACACTGAAACAAGAGCCTTGTATTGTGAATATTGCTTCTGATGCTCATTTATAAATCACACTTGTCATTCAATATTAATGTTGAAATTGTTGAATTTCCGGTTTAGAAAATGGACAATTCCCCAGTGTGCGGCGTTTGGAACCTAATTCTTCAACTTCGTCGGATAAACTCGTACGGATAACTTATGAGTAATTAAAAAAAAAAAAAAAAAAAAAAAAAACTATCCTGGTCTTCATCTACAAGTTTAGCTCGGATTAAAATGCACCAAAAGTGCTCATCGATTATTCAATCTATTAGGAAAGTATAACTATATTACAAGTGACATTAACTATATACATGTATCATATGTTCAACCAAACAATCAATCACTCCTAAACCTTGACACCAACTTTCCGTAACCCGATTTGACTGATCCCATAATAACCCTGGTAGCATTATATATCGATGATTGTGATTCACTGATATCTGCCCGCTGATGTTGCTGATTTTTTTTGTCTTCTAATACCCGGACCAGCTCTGCCTCTAGTACATTAATCTCCTCTGATAAAGTTAGCAAATAAAATTGAAAAAAAAAAAAAAAAGAAAAACCAATTTGAAAGAATCAGAATAATACCGTTAAGTCGAGTTCGAGTCTCGTCTAGCTCTAGAGACCACCAAAGCCAATGTAAAGTCATATTGGTACACGATGCGTAAAGAAATACTTTTGCGATTGGCCACATCCTGGAAGATCCCTATAATAAAAAAGGTTAATACAAAAGTACTAATTCGTGATTCGTATTTTTAAATACCATTGGTTCTGGAACTGCTATTTCAGCCGATTCAGTTGAATAATATCGTCGTCGCGGAATCGTATTGATTAGGGTTGAATTAAGTCGTCGAGCAGTTAATCTGGTCTGTCGAATAATTGTTAGTCTATCCATTGTAAATCGAGTAATATGTGTGAGAATAAAGTGAAATTTGCGATAGCTAGGTTCTGCAAAAATGTCGATGGAGTTTTAAAAAAGACCCGGCGACCTTTCCAACCCAATTTATTGATCCCAATCCGAAACCACGCACCAGGTAATATTAAATTTTCCACACAAATAACTTAGAGCAAAACTCTTTATCAATTTCATACAGGAGTTTAAAATAAAATAAAACCATAAATACAAGTTTTAAAATAGCATTCAAATTTAGAACAAAAATTTATTTTTTTGTCGTCAATTTTGATAGGAATATAGCCAAATCATGTGCTAAAAATATAACTACATGCAATAGCTATTTGATTAATGAGCTAGAGATTAATCAAGTTTTTGAATATAGTACAACTAAAAATATATTCACACAATACACTCATAAATCCCATTGACTTTTCACATCAAGTTATACACAGGTTTGATCTGCAATATACAACAAACACAATCGCGGTTTCATAACCACTCAAGTTCCTGATTCCATCATCTGGTAATCAGTGACCAAATATCAAGTTAAGAATTTCTAAAATAAGTCCACCAGCAATTAAAAAAACAAACAAAACTATATCATAAACCGTTAACGTCGAATATGTGACTGCCAACTAAAATACTACTTACTCAGCCAACCTCGTGAAACTGATGGTTTTTGAGTATTTTTCTTAATTGCAGATTCTGGTTTTCCTTTCTTTCTTTCTTCACGCTTAGCGTATCTTTGATTTGCTATTCGTTGGGTTGGAGTTTGGACCTAGATCTAATTAGCCCCCCCCAGGCACACATGAGGGCAACATTTGAAGTTGTAGCGGGTAAACAACTAAATCCAAAGTACACCGCGTCGTTTAAGCTTACCATTTTTGTGATCAAAAAAATCGACTTCTCTCGTAAACAAATCGATTACAAGGATTGTATATACAATGAGATAGAAGTTAATGATGTAGCGATTTCGAGTTGCACATTTGTCCTTTGTTTGGTGGAGTTGGGTACCCGCCGCGCCAGCCCTAAACGTGCGAAAAAACGGCTGTGGTCTAGGAACCGATAAATTTAAACTCAGTTGAAAGTTTGGAATCCAATAATAGATTAAATTAAAGCAGTCGATAAGTCCAATGATACTCAGTTGAAGAGCGATTGTGACAGGTTCACTCATCATTAAGCAGTGTTAGATTAAGATATTAGATCGATAGCACCCGTCCAATATAATACAAACATTTAGGCTTCTATAAATGCGCCATATTTTAACAGTAAAAAAATAATCCCGATAAACCCAGCCGACAACCCACCTATTTAAATAAACCCACAAAATAAAACACCCCGGCCCCACAAGCGCAAAAGCAAAAATGTTAAAATAAAATTCAAGGCAAAAGACTGCCACCTACTTCCATGCTCCCATACATTGACTTATTTGAACCCTGTGAACTCTGATGGTCATGGTTATGTTGCTCGTCTCCCATATGATCAAAGTTTAGGCGCCAACGAGCAGGGGTTACAGTCGGTGTGCGATTGTGCCACTGCGTCTGGGCAGGAGATGGGGTAAAGATGTTATTGACATAGTCAGAAAAGTTGAAACCTTGAGATGGGGTCTGTGGACCATTGCCGACTAGCGGTGTACCAAATGGCTTATCCCGTGGAGGTGGCGTACTGGCCATGATCGATGGTGGCGGCTGTTGTGATGTAGGTGGTTGATGGTGATGTACTGGCGTCGAAGCAAATGAAGACCGCTGAGCAGGCGACGGCGAGGTTGCCAAAAACATAAGCAAGTCAACACCTTCTTCACCAGTCTTTGGCATTGAAGATGACGTAAAGTTACCTCCATTGGCGATGCCAATTTTCCTTGACGGTGGAGTTCGAGGCGCCGGCGGAGGTTGCAATTGCTTTTTTGTCTGGGTAGCTGATCTTTGCTGAATTGGTGAATTCTTAGAAGATGGCATGCTGATAGTTGAACCGATTGACAATGATGATTGAATCGATGCCTGACTACTCTTATTGCGTCTGTGGTGGGTCTTTGAATGTGCGCGTAACCGGCTATTAGACGGAGAGCCATTAGGCAGTTTCTGCAATGGTGCGGATGGAGGTGGAAGCGAAGGTCGATGAGGAGAGAAAATTGGCTGATAATAAGTTGGGGTATTTGACATCTGGTTAGCAATTCCAGGATATAAAGGCGATGACTGTGATAGCCGCATATTTATCGGACTATAATCCTGAGGAGAATCGTCATGTACCAAGTCGGCGTCATCGTGACCATTAGCACGAGGATTCCAAGGCTCGGCAAAAATGTAGTTGGAAGGTAGCATTTGCTTGTTGTCGTGTGATAGCGTGCGAGCGCCTTTCCGCTGAGTGCGAGAAGGACCACCGGCCGGTTTCGGCTTTTTTGAAATAGATGAAGATCTTTCATGATAATTGATTGAAGTCGACGAAGGAGGAGGACCTGGAGTTGCAAAGTTGTCTACATGGTGATAATTACCATTTGGTACCGACGACGACGACGACGACGGAGTTGACAATGGTTGCTTGATAGGCGAAGCCGATCGCCTCCTGGCTGCGACTTCTTCAGCAACCTTGGGTTCAATTGACGCCAAATCCAGATTCTCCCAGCCTCTGCTAGCCTTAAAAGAGGCCAATGCCAGTCTATTCTTTAATTGTCTAGAAATCTGCAAGCGAAAAAGAACATAAGTGTTAGCAAAACTAGTTCGTCCCAATCTATACTAACCACCGGCGGTGTGGGTTTGGCCACCTACCCTTGAAATCCTTGCACGCTGCAAAACAACCTTCTCGACAGCCTCCATTCGCTTATCGTCCATCCAGGACGACGCTGCAGCACTCATGGGCCAGCACTCAATGTGAATAGAGGAGAGTAAGCGAAAGTAGATATGTAAATCGCCTCGATAGGCGGCGAGCGGTAGTCGGCAGGGGGGCGGCGGCGGCGGCGACGGGTGATCAAGAGAACAAAAAAACGAGCGACGGAACCAGGGCAGTTTGTTGCCTGGAAATAAATAAATAAAAAAAAAAAAATAAAGAAGCAGACTGAGGTGAGTATCAATAGTATAATTAAAGCTAAACAAGCCGGGCCTTTGTGCGCAATTGGAGTGTGAAAACAGGCGGACAACAAGATGAAGTCCAACGAGAGAAAAAGAGGCCAAGAGCTAATATGTAAATTGCAAAAAAGTCGTCACTACCGCGAGCTGAGTTGGGAGGGGTTCGTGGCTTTAAACTGGCGCCCAATCGTCAGAAGGCTACTACTCTAAACTAATACTTACATAAATGTATTAATCTAACTATCTACGGTGGGAGACAGGGCTTCGAAAATCGACCACCGCCAGTCACTAACATAATTATACTCTATATGTCAACCATTGATTATTATTTGCCTGAGGAGCCCAGTTTATGTAACCAACAGGGGCTGGTCAGTCCAGACACAAGACATAGTAGGTAGTTACTAATTAGTTAACTATAGTAATATAGTATAGCCTGCTTTCTGCGCTCGACGGTGAGGCTGTCAAGCAGCCAACCAGACGACCTCGCCAGGCCTGAAGCCAGCAGTAATAACTATGTATATCCCCCGTTTGGACCATGGAAACCAGCCGTGATCCAGCCTAATAATATTCTACCGGAAGGAAGCGGCGGTTCGAGCTGACGGCTTCTCCATGAGCCTCTCTTACACCAGCGTCGACTGCCACCACCACAGACGAGAAGAAGCTTGTACGTGGGTTGTGGCTCTGTTGCACCAGCTGGACATTTGTTCCGTCTCGTCTGATGTTCTCGCTGTTGCTGTAACTATTAAGTAGCCCAGCACCCAGGAACCAGCACTATGGATGCATCCAGGCAGACAGAGTTAAAGTGAAAAAAGAAAAACTGCCAGCGATTCTGGCATCTTACTATTGTGCCCAATTAGTTCGATGTCTCAAACCTCCCCTCCCCCCTGCGGGTCCTCGAGCGCCTAGTTAAGACCATAAAAATAATTATAATAGGCCTCAAGATCTCTCTTTTTTCCTTTTCTTGTTTTCCGCCTCCTCTCTGGCTTTGGTGAAAGGAAAAGGGGGGGGGGGCGGGAGAGCTCGTCATGGGTGCTTCGCGCATCCATCCCTTTCGGTCGATTTCGTCGGAGGGCTCGAGGGCAGCCCTGTATTAACAGGGTAGAGACTATTATTGTTGGGCTCATGATTTAGTTACGGCATAACTAAGTCTTTGTCGTGATCTTCCGGATTATATGACGGGGGCCATCTAATTTTTATCCCCTCCTCCTCCTCCTTCATCAGCGAGTCCGAGACGCGTGGTGGGGCTCGTCCTCCCGGGAGACGCGCTCTACGTCCCTTTTTAGTAATTATTAGGTAAGGTTTCTAAATAATTACATAACTATTACGCGCCCACCCAAGTCGGCACGACGCGTTCTTGCCGGACACGGTTGTGGAAACGTACATACATTTATGCAATTAATTATAACATGCCGTAACCAGCTACACAATCAAAAAGCCATGCCCAACCACTACGGTCTGACTAAAGAATGTGTCTTTGTAAAAGCCAAGGTTTTAAGATGATAATGCTCATTGGTCAAGAAGAATATTGTAACTTGCATGCTGCCCCTTTCTCCAAGTTTAGACCCAGCACCCCGTGGGTTAGCGGCTTGCATTCCGCCGGTTTTGCTCCACGAGAATCGCGCCCCCCCCCACTCCCTGATGATGATTGATCACCCTGGCGTCGCAACATCATTATGATGACTACTACTACACTTAAGTAACGTCCGCCCTCGATTAAGCATACGATCGACAAATCCAATTAATGAACTTTATCTCTACGATTAACTGCATAAGATTTATCACATTACTCTGGCATCCCCCCCCCCCCCTGTCTAACCACCACGATCGACAGTAATCATAATTATTCCCAAGAACACACGATTTAGATTGATGATCAATTATACAAAAGTCCATTTGACGGTATTTCTATATATACATATACGCAATCACCAGTGCCTGGTAATCGAAATGTGATCTTTAATCTGAGTCAACAGTCCCCGCAAATCCTTACGCTCGATTCCTTCTTTTGTAGGCACATCCTCAAACGCAACCTTGCCGTTCATATACTTTGCCACCTTCCAAAACAAATCCACCATACGTGGACTTTGACCACTAACAATCTTGTTCATCCACTTGCGCTCGAGAACATTGGCCCGATCAGGTTCCAACAATATCGAATCAGTAAAAAAACTATTCCCAAACTCATCTTCATCCTCCTCCTCATCTTCACGAGTACTGATCGAACTAGCCCGACTCGCTCGACGATCGCGCTTACTGCTGCTGCTGCGATGCTGAATAACAATATCGTACCCATCATCATCATCATCATCGTCGTCCTCACCAGCTAACTCGAGGTCCTGTTCCATCCGATCATCTTCAGCCACTTTGCGTTTTATCCCGGCTGAAACACGAAGCCATATAAATGTTCGCACTTGAGAAAGGTACCCAAGTTTCAACATCCACCCAAGCGCATCAAGATACTTTTCTCGCAGGTCATGCGATGGAATAATAGATCCGTACGGTCGTGGCTCGCGTGATGACAGTTCTTCCAGTAATCGAGGTAAACTTGGTAATCCTGGGAACAGTTGAGCAAACATCTTGCTGTGGAGCCGACATTGAGACATCGGTGCTGTAGGTGCAACCACATAAATTCCACGGCGATGAATCGGAATGATTAGGCGTGCTCGTCGCCAATATATAAGGTGACGAGCAAAGCTCTCGACGTCTTGTAATGAAAAATCACAACTAGCAGACACATTGACCAACCTTAACACAATGTCAGCGTCAACTCCTAACCTTTTAAAAAACCAAATTCGGACTTACGTCTCGTTAGGACCAACAGCATGAATAAATCGTGCTAACGGGCTTCGTGGATCAGTCTGAATCACGTTGATAATCCGATCGGCAGAGTCCAGTAATAACAACGCGTGCTCAAGGAATGGTAAACCATTATAATCGCCATCGTCGAT
The DNA here is from genome assembly GCA_030564125.1 of Myxozyma lipomycoides. Lineage (NCBI taxonomy): Eukaryota > Fungi > Ascomycota > Lipomycetes > Lipomycetales > Lipomycetaceae > Myxozyma > Myxozyma lipomycoides. The sequence continues at coordinate 53,898 of JAJLTW010000026.1, forward strand.
CTCATAATCAATCGAATCAATCATACTTTCCGATGTAAGATAAAATCCCGGTACCTTGACTCGATCGAATATCGATGGAACCGTAGCAGAATGTATCTGAATCGGTATTTGAAATGATCGAGTCATCTTATTAATCACCACATTTGCGATCGATGACGTTGAGATTGCAAGATAGATCTGAGTCAATGCCAGTGCCAACGACGATTCGGTCAAAGTTTGAGACCATAATTCGTCGGAAGACATTCCAGCAATAGCTGCTTTCTCACGCAGTCTTAGAATAATCTGCGCTTGTCGCCACACGTAGTCAGCTCGAAACTGTTCAAATCTCAAGCATTCCGCCAGAGGAGACACAATGTAATCGTACATGTCTTCGATACATGCATTATACTCTAGTTCACTTGGATTCATCACAAACACAACATGAAACATCTGCATCGTATTCTCATCTCGATTCCGGCCAGAGTTAATACTACAACTCCGACCAATGCCAACACTGTGTTGCGCATCCTGAATCGACCTAGTATAGCCAGATGAGATCGCATCATCAGTATTCGACTGCCCATCGTTTAACCCAATTTCTATACCGGTGGCAGAATCCAACCTTGATTCGCTCTTGTTGCCCCGAAAAGCATGCATCATATTATTAATATTGTCATTAGCACTATCATCCGAAACAGCAGAAACGTCGCTCGCAGCCGGACCTTCCTCTTCGCTATTTTCAACACTTTGAGCTTGTGATTCTAAATTGAGACTTAATAACGACCGTTCTAAAGCATTTGTGGACGCTCGTGTACTACTCTCTCTGTCAAGCCCATCATCATAGTCTTCATCATCAAAGTATTCATCGTCAACATCATCATAATTAAAAAATTCATCGAATCTATCTGAATCTGACGCTAAAGACCGCTTTGCTGATGAAAAGCCCCCTGATCCAGAACCGATCGTCGGTCTACCAGGACGCTGTGCGCGCTCTCTCAAATTCCGCTTCCATTTTCCGTCCTGTCTTATATGCATAGGCAATCCCAAAAACGCCAACTCTCCAACAGTGAATTCAAATTTTGTGTCACACATTGATCGTCGAGGTGCTAAAAGCGATGCCAGAAATTCACTCTCATATCCAAAAACCGACTCCCAAGGCATACTGTTAGTAATCGAATTTTGTTGATTATCTCCCGCGCCTTCATCATTTATTGCTCGTCGATCATCTTCTGAGTTATGCGCACTTCCAAGGTCAGTACTTGATTTCCTACTATGATGGTGATGACGAGATTTTGGCTGTCTCCGGCTTTGTTGAGAGTAAGTTCGTGGCGTAGGTCCATGTGAAGAAGATAGCGGGGTACCATCTATGCCAGCGTCACTACCAGTTCGCGGAGTATCAGTCCCACCTCGAGTACGAGAGTTACTTCGTGACTGTGCTGCAGTTGTTGTTGATCTCAAAGCGCTCGAAAAATTATCAAAATTTACACTGCTTGATATTATTCCCGGCGGAATATCTGCCGTAGCTCTCAACCAAGGTGAATGAGCTGTAGATAGGCCAGATGGTTCATTTCCAAACGGTAAAACTGCAGGTTTTGTAGGTCGAGGTTGCTGAATAGGTAAGGTAGCACTGTTGACAACTTGTTCTGTCTTAGACCCCAACAATTCGTTCTCATTATCGGCTTCATCAGATTCTTGTAAAGTAATTGAGTTTGACAGATTAGTTTTTCTATTCGGGGTTGCGCTCCGATTTCTACTCAAAATTCCTGTCTGTTTATGGCGTCTTCTTGATCGTCTGTGCCTCTGGACAGGTTGACTTCCAAGCCCAATTCCTGGTATAATAGTGTCCCCGGTTGCTGTTAAAGGCTGGGGATGAGGAAACATTGACCATCGTTGCATACTTCGCTGTCCAACACCCATATCTGAGCTGACGTTACCATTCAAATCTAAATCTTCAATATCTGGATCAGAGTCATACTCATATGAGCTACTACTTGTTCCAGACGACTCAAGGCTATCATCTCGATCATCTGTATCTGTTGATGGGGACAGAGAATCAGAATCCGCTTCATTGACTGAGCTATGTACAGACGTATCTGACTCCCGACGAGAAAATCTGGATGAACTTTGCATGGCATCCAAGGCAGGCGAACTTGGAGCTGTGGCTGGCGACCAATTAACTTGCTCCTGAGAACGGACTCTATACTTCTGACCTCCTTTAGACGACTTGCCTTGCTTTGCGACACCGGTGTCGGTTGATTGTGGATAGTTAAACACGAACTGTGGCCCATTTGGAGTAGTAATGACTAGCATGAGACCCAAAAGCCTTGATGCATGCACTCCGTTGCCAACAGGTCTGTTACTAGCATTACTCATAATGAGCTCAAGAGCGCCTTGCAATTAACGATATCGGTGCTGTGAATATGGAGTAGTCGTGTTCCGATTCCTCAAAGCGATCACTCGCCCATCTATATTCACGAGGATAACCCAACAAAATCCAGCCACAACAAAATAGTGACTTCAACAATTGATAATACAATAAAACAAACCCTGCAAACTTCTGATAAATATTCTGATGGTTGAAAACTTGACTGATCAGTCGGAAACCGTAGAATTACTTCCAAAGCGCATTTGACATTTCAAGCCAAGCAGCAATCACGTGATAATATGGGTAAGGGCTAACAATGTTTTGTTTATGTTTTGATTATGGTAGCGCGGCTTGTAAGTTGTACCTGCGAGTGATCCCGGTCGAACCAAGCTGAAAACTCAAGGCCTTTAATTCTTTTGTTTGCTGTTGATTCTGTCAAATTTTTGATGGTGGGACGGGCTACACGGTCGAGCACTGCTCGGACATCTATGAGCTCTGTGAATTCAGAGGTAACGTCTAAATCGAAAGCTCCAACGCGACAGAGTAGACAACGAACAGCGGCAACAAGGATTTCAAAGCCCGTACAATTATCAGACGATGAGATGGATATGGATGATCAGTATGATCAATCTATGTGCTCAACAACACCAACGAATAGTTCTATGGTAGATGATTCGAATATTATGACTCCTGGGAGCCGCAGCGACGCGTCTCCACTTCGACAATCACTTCGTCGACTGACTGTTCAGTCTTCGCCTACCTATGAGAGGAGCACACCGAAGACCAGTTCACGCGAATCTGTTGCGGCCACTCCTCGGATTCCATTTGGGGAGATCACTAGTTCTCGTCAGAACGCATCAGTTAACGTTCAGCCAACTACAGATAAATTAGAAATCGTGGAGGTTGTTCAACAAAATGATCAGCAAATTGAAGTTGTGGAGCCCCCGAAGCCATTAATTGATACGACAGTTGTAGTATCGGAGCCTCAACCTGAAGAGAATAAACAACGGCTGGTGATAACCAATCTTGTGCTTAACAATTTTAAGTCATACGCTGGTCGTCAGGAAATTGGCCCTTTTCACAGTGTAAGTTGAATATCTACATTACGTTTTTAAGTTTTTTTTTTCACTCATAATAGTCTTTTTCTGCTGTAGTAGGGCCCAATGGATCTGGAAAATCGAACGTTATTGATTCTCTTTTGTTTGTGTTCGGCTTCAGGGCGAGCAAGATGCGACAAGCCAAAGTTTCAGCGCTGATTCACAATTCAGCTATGCACCCAAATTTGAATACCTGCAGTGTTGAAGTTCATTTTCAGGATATTATTGATAACGTATGTACTGCAGCGCGGCATTGCGTGTGGGTTCTATAACTTACATTTAGGACGATGGCTCTACTTCGGTGATTCCGGATTCCAAGCTTATCATATCGCGTCAAGCGTATAAAAATAATAGCTCACGTTATACCATTAACGGCCGCGAAAGTAATTATAGCGAGGTTACCACTCTTCTACGTCAGCGAGGTATCGACCTGGATCATAAACGTTTCCTAATTCTTCAAGGTGAAGTCGAAAGTATTGCACAAATGAAGCCCAAGGCGCAGAATGAAAGCGATGATGGCCTACTTGAGTATTTGGAAGATATCATTGGCACTGCCAAATATAAAAAACTTATCGAGGAGACGGCCACTGAAGTAGAGACTTTGAACGAAGTTTGCCACGAGAAGAATAATCGGCTTGATATTGTGCAGAAGGAGAGAGCATCCCTTGAGGGTGCCAGAAATGCTGCGCTTGCTTTTTTGAGAAACGAGAACGAGTTGGCGATGAAAAAATCGGCCTTATACCAAATTTACCTTCTTAATTGTCACAACAACATTGAACTTATAACATCCTCGTTGAACGAAGTTTCAGAGCAATTACGGGTCGAAGCAGACAAAAATCGTGGTAATGAAGACGAGATCCAAAAGCTCAGAGAAAGCTATAAATCAGCTGTCAGCGAACTTGAGGTGCGTATGGAAATTGTTGTTTAAGGATTTTTTCTCTAATTATATAGGAGATGCGATCGCGTGCGAAATTATCAGCCAAGAAGTTTGCTAAATTTGAACGTGAGATCGTACAGTTATCGGAAAAACAGAGGCATATTGCTACCAAACGTGAGAAACTTATAAAAACTTTGGCGTCTTCTCAAGCTTCCAACAATGGCTCAGCAGGATGGTTGTCAACCTATGATGAAGAAACTGCTCAACTCAATTCAGAGATTGCAACGCTTCAAGAATCACTAGTACAAGAGGAGGCTGTATTTGAAGAGATCAAGATGAGTCTGGAAGGCAAGACACGTGGCATCTCCGAAGAAATTGAAAAGCAGAAACGTCTGTTGGAACCTTGGAATGAAAAAATTAATGCCAAGGTCTCTGAGTTAGAATTTGCCGAACGCGAATTTCAAATTTGGCAAAAAAGAAAGGAAGGTGATAAGCAACGTATTTTGGAGCAAGAGCAAAAGATTCACAATATCAAGGCCAACGGTCGCTCAAAGGAAGAGGAACTTTCCAAGTACCGAGCTGAACTAGATCATGTCACTGAGCAGATTGGGCTTGGCGTGAAAAAGTGTGGTAATGCGTCCAACCAGCTTCAGACAATGAAAGACGTTGTATCGTCTCTTCGTCTTAAGATGGAAGAGGCGAAGCAGCACTTTCAATCTAGGCAGAGTCAAGGCGTGGTTCTTTCAAGTCTCAAGCATTTGAGCGATTCTGGTCGTATCACTGGATTTCATGGTAGATTGGGTGATCTTGGCACGATTGATGAGCAGTATGATGTTGCAATTTCTACTGCCGTACCTGCTTTGAACAATTTAGTTGTTGATAGCGTTGAGACTGGACAAGCTTGTATTGAGTATTTGCGCAAGAACAATCTTGGACGTGCGAATTTTATTCTTTTAAACAAATTGGCTCAGCAAAATCTTTCTCCAATTCAGACTCCGGAAGAAGTACCACGACTATTTGATCTTGTGAAACCGAAACATCTCATGTTTGCTCAGGCATTTTACAGTGTTATGAGGGATACTTTGGTTGCCAAGGATATGACCCAAGCAAATCGTATTGCTTATGGTAAACGCCGTTGGCGAGTTGTTACGGTTGATGGTAAATTGATTGATACATCAGGTACTATGAGTGGCGGTGGCACGCGTGTTTCGAGAGGCCTGATGCAAAATAAGCTTAGCTCTGACGTTTCGGAAGCCGCTATCAAGAGTTTTGAACTAGAATATGCTACAAAGGAAGAAGAGCTCAATCGTGCTCAGGCCAAGTTGAACAAAATGGAGGATGCCCTTACCGATCTTCAAAGCAGGGGCCCACAGATTGAAATTGCCATTTCGAAAGCTCAGCTTGAAATTAATGCTCTTGGAACTCATCTTCAGGATGCTAAAAGAATGTTGGAAGAGCTTAAATCGGAATATCAGTCTAAAGCATCTGATCAGGAAGAAGGATCAAAACTGGAGCAAAAGGTCGCTGCGGTTGAGGTTGAGGTTGAAAATCTCCGTGCCAGTGCTGGCAGTATTGAAGATACCATCAAAGGCTTGGAGGAACGCATTATGGAAATTGGTGGTGTTAAACTGAGAATTCAGAAGTCTAAGGTAGACGGCATTCAACAGCAGTTAGAAATTCGTAATGAAAAAATTGCGAATAATGAAATGCTGAAGATCAAGGCTGAGAAAGAGCTGGAAAAACAAAATAAGCTTATGGTGAACACCCAGAAGGAATTGCAAGGAGTCGAAGAAGAAGCTAAAGCAATTTCTGCGGAGCTTGATCGTGTACAAACTGAGGCAGCGACACATGAAGAAACTGCAAACAAGTCGGCGTTTGGAGTAGAGGAAAAACAGGAAGCACTACAGACGATGAAGGAAGAGGTCGATGCGCGCACTGATGAGATGAATGCGTTCAAGAAAAGTCAAGTCGATCTTCAAAACAAAGCTGATGGTTTGCAGAAAGAGTTAAAGGATAATAAGCTTAAGTCACGGCATTGGTCGGATAAGCTAGGGGAACTTTCACTTCATGAGATCTCTGAGGACGGCGAATCAGCCACATCTCTGGTGGAGTTTAGTGTGGACGAGCTTAACGAGATGAACAAAGAGACTTTAAAATCGGAAATAGCTGTTCTTGAAGAAAAGTCCGATAATGCGAATGTGGACTTGATGGTCATTGAAGAATATCGACGCCGTGAGAAGGAATTTGAAGCTCGTAACATGGATTTGAAGGAAGCAGTAGAGGCGCGCGATACTGTTAAGCAAAAGCACGAGGAACTGCGACGACGTCGTTTGGATGAATTCATGGAGGGTTTCAGCGCGATCTCTATCAAGCTCAAGGAAATGTACCAGATGATTACTATGGGTGGTAATGCCGAGCTTGAGCTCGTGGATAGTCTGGATCCGTTTTCTGAAGGCATCTTGTTTAGTGTGATGCCGCCGAAGAAGAGCTGGAAAAATATTTCTAATCTTTCTGGTGGTGAGAAGACCTTGTCGTCGTTGGCTCTTGTTTTTGCGCTACATCATTTCAAGCCGACACCGTTGTATGTCATGGATGAGATTGATGCAGCACTTGATTTCCGTAACGTGTCTATTGTGGCGAATTACATTAAAGCTAGAACTAAAAATGCTCAATTTATTGTTATTTCGCTACGTAACAATATGTTTGAGCTGGCTAAGCAGTTGGTTGGCATTTACAAGGTCAATCATATGGTGAGTCAAATTTATATTAGACTATGTTAAACGCGTTTTTACTAACCGGTATAGACGAAGAGTATTTCGATCGAAAATCGCGAATTGAACCAACTAGGATCGTCATAGCGTGTTGAAGCATAGACCCTGAGTTTGTATGATAAATTGAGACGGTAAATCAGTTAATTATATTTAAGTTTATGGCATTGAAAGTCATTAGTGTTACAATATTGGTCTTTTGGTGGTCGGTTATGTTATGAATGATAGTAGTTAATAGAATTTCTTTATCTTCTAATAGGACGTCGTTGTCTTAGTGCACGATCATGAGATAAGCTATATGATCTCGGAATTTTAAGAAGCGGGTCGTATTCGAGTTGATTTAAATTTGACCTTACGTCTTCTTCAGTTAGAGTAGACAGATTATGACTTGTGTGCCCGTGAATAATATATTGAACAACTTTGTCGTATTCAGCCACGGATTTGCACGGACTGCGCACCATTTCGCACACCTCATGAATGAATATCGAAGCGTTCTCAAATCCGAGGTAGTCTGAGAGCATATCTATAGCAACCTTGTACCCGCGTCTTGTTTGGATATCAACAAGCCCAAGCATTGTAACAACGTATACCGTCAAAAACTCAATCTCATTCGAAGTCGTACAGTTGGCGCTCATCATGGTCCTCTCCAGGAGGTCTTGCTGTAATACACGATCGTATGGGCTGTCACTGAGTAAGAACGGGAATACTGTGAGTTCACGTCGAATAAATGACTTTGTTCGAGACTGCAAATTTAAATCAGCTAGAAACCTTGTAACGGAATACGGTTTAAATCCAGAGAACTTATTTGATCCGATATGACATGCCCGTAACCGATTGCGATATACAAATCTTCGCCGCTGCAGCGCCAACTGATACCGGCTGTCAATCACAGACGACGACAACCGATCTCTAGCTAACGACGGTCGTCGATAAATCGTAGAACGACGCTCCGACTCGGGTACGACAGCTCTCTTGGGCACGAGAGACGATGCAGGGATCACAATCTCGACGCTACCGTCGTATGTCAACGAGACCGACTCGACCGTAGACTTGCACAACGGACAGAACCCAGTTGGAGCGACTTTGAGCCATTGACTTATGCAGACCAAGTCAAATCCGTGACCACAAGGCGAGGCGCTAGCAAGCTTGCTGGCTGACGATGCGACCTCGAGACATATGGCACAAATCGGGCCTGAGCCAGTGCCTCTCGTCGCCATCAGTCATTGAGCTGCTGAGCCAGTCTGGTCAACAACTAATAGACGATCCGATGATTTTTTTTTTTTTTTTTTTCTTTTTAAATCATGCGATTTTATTGCGACAAGTACATACATGCGCTTGTGTCTCAAATCGGAAATAAATGAGAAAAAAATTGATACAAGTAATTAGATAGTCCCCACTTTACAAAGTTAATGCGAAAAGAGTATGTACTAAGTTATTAAGAGACGAGCCCTTTTTTTTTTTTTTTTTTTAGGCTGCGGGCATGGCCGCCTGAACAAGCAAGCATCGCATGGTCCCGATGAGGCCATCATCATTTAATGATCTAGCTTAACTAATGGCCAATTCCGCGCACAATACAGATTTTCTATGAGTCTGCGAGTCTGGGATCGTCGTCGAGCTCGAGACCCACTTAGCTGTCGTCTGCGTAGAGTGGTTTCGGTGGAATTTAGAGTGGTTTAGACTTTACTATAGAACATAGTCGTCGTGGTGGATCATCATTATCTGGACGTATTTACATAAAACAGCTTATATTTTTTAATTTTTATTTTTTTTGTTCTCGGAGGAGGAAAAAGGAAAGCGGAGTGCGTCGAACAGTTTGCGCGGCGCGGGGACAATCTGCAAAAAGAGTTGGTAATTAGCCACTTTTCAGTTTGCGGTCCGTCAGCAGAGGCCCCCTCGGCCTTGTTGAACAATTGCTAATATTATCATCTTTCCAACTCGCTTGTTGTTCTATAGCTTTGGCTTGCAGATTGTCTGCTTTCGCATAGCTACGCTGGGATTTAGTCGTTTGCCGGGTGAGCCCCGGCTGTGGTGGTGGCGGTGGTGGTGGTGGTGATTGTTGTTGTTGCTATTGTCACGATGTTCCCGATTCGAATAGGGATTCGAGTGCAGTTGGCCACTTTGGTCTTGATTTGTGTCCTGCTTTCACTTGGAGTGCTTGCAATTGTTTCGGTGAGTCTGTCTAGGCTTGCAGAGTTGCGGTGGCCGCGACGGTGCTAACAATATTCTAGACCATGGTGACTCAGAACTATCTATTGTCGTCTAGAGGAGAACGACTTAAACTAGTGGCACAATTAAAGGCTTCAGAAACTGAACAGGCTGTAGCATATTATCAAGCGCAGGCTATGGCGATGGCTTCCAGAAACTTGGTACAGAGTTCTTTGGAAGAGTATGCGCAGGGTGAAGTGACTGAATATACGTGGAATTCAACTTATCGTTCTTTCCAGGTCGACTCAGAAGGCAACTTGATCATGGTTTTACTTTATTCGCTTAATTTTACGAGCTTGATGAATGCTACCAATAACTATACCGGTGCAGACGTTTTGGCATCGCTTCCGGTAGAATTGTTTCCTAATATATCCGATACCGACGCCATGACTCGGATTTCAGATGTTGGTGGATTGATTCGTGGCCCGTACCCTGTCGAAGGTATCACAGTTCTATCTTTAACAATTCCTGTGACGTCCCAACATGATACGCTTGGGTACTTGACGGCTGTTTACAATGCCACATATGTGACGTCCGCTGTTGGCCTGACTGGCTCTATTTTCTTTGGCACTCAGAATGTTCTTGTTGGTTTGAATCAACCCGGCGCTGCAAACGATACATATACCTATCTTGCACCTCCAGAACTAGATCCAGCACTATTCAGAGAATCATTTGCACTTGATACGTACCCTGTCATTGCGCAAGCTTTATTATACAACGATTCAGGTTCATTAATCGAAGCAAAAAATTCCTACGAGACAAATATATCAGTAGGTTACGCACCTGTTGACGCATATTATGACACCTGGGCAATGGTTGTTGAAATGTATCAGGGCGATGTATATGGTCCTATCATCCATTTGCGTAATATTGCACTTGCAACCGTATTTTCATTAGCAATGTTCATGTGTATTATTACCTTTCCTATCGCGTACTTTTCAGTCAGACCAATTGTTAGATTAAGAGCAGCTACCGAACAGACCACCGCACCGCCGAAATATAACGACGGGGACGCGGACGTGAACGGGTCACCTGTATATGACGGTGAAGGAGATTTTGATTCTGATGGGAATTGGCGACAAAGGAGCTTTCGTATTCCAGGAATGGTGCCTCAGAAAAAACGACACTTGTTCACCGATGAGCTTACTGAGTTGACGTCGACATTCAACGAAATGACAAAAGAGCTCAGAAAGCAATACGAACACTTAGAAGATAGAGTCAGAGAACGCACAAAGGAGTTAGAAACAGCAAAGATCGAAGCAGAAGCTGCCAATGAAGCAAAGTCACTCTTTATTGCCAACATTACGCATGAGCTTAGAACTCCACTCAATGGTATTTTGGGTATGACTGCAGTGTCTATGGCAGAGTCAAACCCTCAAAAAATCCACAAAAGTCTTAATATCATTTACAAATCAGGTGAACTTTTACTTCATCTGCTCACAGATTTGCTGATTTTCTCTCGAAATCAGCTAGGAAAGATGACTCTAGAAGAGAAGGAGTTTCGCCTTGGTGAGATTGCTACACAACTCAAAGCGATCTTTTTCAAGCAGGCAGCGTCGGTAAACTGTGATATGAGTATTGAAATTCTTCCAGGAGGTGTGGAGAGTTATGTGTTGTGGGGCGATGTAAGCAGGATATTACAAATTATCATCAATTTGGTATCAAATGGTCTTAAATTTACACCTGAAAATGGATCTATCCGCGTTCGATTGATATGTTTGGGTATAGCCGAGGAGCCTAACCAACGCAGTCGTACTACATCACTGGACGAAAAATTGGATCTATCTACAAAGATTACTAAGACTGATCGCATTTACCGCTCTAATAGTGAGGTGTTCGAAAAGAGAAGAGCGTTTTCAGTTATTAGCTCTGACACATCACTTAATGAGAAACATGTAATTCCTGTGAGCACACGACAATCGAGATCAATGGAACGCGAGACCAGTTTCAACTCTACCACATCACAACAGGTTTCCCCTGTACGAATGACATCTAAAAAGTCATTCAGTCTCGGTAATAGTTTAGTTTCGTCTTTGCGGCAGAATAAGGTGTCTTCCCTGGCGCTATCACAATATATGCACCGGTCTGTGCCAACAAATTATTTCAATACAGTGTATCCTCAACCTCATTCGCCTGGGCATAAGAATTCGACTTTACAACAAGGAGATTTGACCGGAAAGTATTTGTTGTTTGAGTTCCAGGTTGAAGATAACGGTCCAGGTATATCAGAGGAATTACAGCAACGAATATTTGACCCATTTACTCAAGGTGATCAAGCGCTTTCCAAGAAATATGGCGGAGCCGGACTTGGCCTATCAATTTGTAAGCAACTCGCAGAATTGATGAATGGAACGATTGAGGTAGATTCAGTCGAAGGGGTTGGGTCCACATTCATTTTCCGTGTTAGATTGAAGTATATCAAAGAAGCGGCTCTATCAATTGATGGCGATGACGAGCTTCCAATGGGGACAATCTCTTCAATAGACAACAAGGGCGCTCTTGCAGGACTGGGCTCATTGTCATTTTTTGCCAACAAGATGATGTGTGATGATGATACAGAGAGTATAACTTCAATAACATCATCGATACAATCGCTAGCTCAAAGCTGTCGAGAAGCATTTATGTCTGACTCGGAGAATACGTCTAGCGCATCACGGTCCGATGAGTCACGCAAAATCAGCGTTCTCGTAGTAGAGGATAATCTGGTGAACCAGAAAGTTATTCTACGAATGCTGAATTTGGAAAATATCGATGAGATTTCAATTGCGCGGGACGGAAACGAGGCCATCGATAAGATCAAGAAAATAAAAGCTGATGAGAAATACTATGATATCGTTTTCATGGACATTCAAGTGAGTTGTTAAACATGTCTTAAAATTTTAGCCACATACTAAAATATAGATGCCAAATTTGGATGGGATACAAGCTACCCGAATAATACGCTCTGACTTGGACTACACCCATCCTATTGTGGCCTTGACTGCGTATGCAGATAGGGACAATGTCAGAGAATGCATGGACGTTGGTATGGATAATTTTTTGACGAAGCCGATAAAGCGGAATGAACTATTTGATATCTTGGACCAATACTGCTTGTTGAGTAAACGCTCTAAGAATGGGTGAAAAAAAATTTTTCTTTTTTTCTGTTAGATGGTTAGTATAGTTTGTGGGGGGGGGGTTTGGAGTTATATTTATTGTTTTTTTTTTTTTTTTTTTTTTTTTAATTCCGTCTCATGGTTTTTCTTATGTTTAGTAAATTAATTAAGATACAATTTAAATTCAGATACAATCTAAGGACCGTAATGAAACGGAGATCACTAGTAATTATGAAGATTTTATTTTCTTAACAAATTAGCATCAATTCGTAGACATGCAGCTAAAACCCATATCAATGAAGACAACCAACTCCAATAATGACGACATTTTTCATTTTATTAAAATCGTTCTTCACGACTGTCGTAATCGAGTGAATGACTTAGACCGCCAAATCCCCACGTGCCAATTATCCCAAGCATTCCAACCCGCCAACCACGCCACAATCCTTCCAGATAGTAATTGCCATTGTCTTCCCCGGTAACAACATCCCACATCGTGCCAAAAAGTCCGTTATAGTTTCCAACGTTGACGATGGTACTAGACTTAACACCAACATATGCAATTTGTCCGCGTCGCAAAACAGTTTCAAGTGGTAGACGTACAAAGATCTCAGTTGCCGACGACAGAAATGAAAAAAAGTTGTACGCAACTGGAGTTGTGTAGCGTTCAATGCCCCATTTAGACCTTAAGAAATAAGGTGCACCTCGTGATATGAATCTTGGCAAAGCAGCGAGTAAAGTGGTAGGAAGGAGAAGGTCTGTAGGACACAATAACGATGGCAAACACTGTAACGATGCCACGATCGACCTTGGTTGCGCATCAGCATGTGTCAAAATAAGTTTTGTGCGAACAATGTCCAATGGTGCCAAAAGAACTGTAGCCACTGTTGATGCCGCGATTGACGCTAATAGAGAGAGTACCGGTCGCGAGCTATCCGCAATTTCAATAATACTTGGATCCGGGAGTGCTAGCAACGCAGCGAATAATGCTGAGAGCCAAGACTCGAGTGACTTGTAAAGTAAAGACTCAATAAATGAAACATTAGTGCCCCTCCAAACACCCCAAGGTCCATAGCGTGTCCACAAAGAGCTCATAGAACTCATTATGAAAGGCCTGTGAGGGTCGATTTGGAATGATTTTGGTGCAGGACTTCCAGAGCGCTTTGATTGCTGACCTCTGTTAGCCGCTTGGCTTCGCCTCCGTAAGTGACCACGGGAATCATTTAATGAAGCCGGAGATGACGATCGGCGACTATGAGAGGTATTTTGTCGTTTTTGCCGCTTTGGTTGCTCGCCGGATGCAGTGAAGTAGTCTATTTCATCGTCGCTACCACCTGACGCTTCTTCTTGCTCGAATGTATCGATGTCATCGGCAATGTTCGCCGCTAACTTCTTCACTTTACTCCGTGAAGCACTTTGATCTGAATCTAATTTTGGATAATAGCCGGTCTGAAGGACGGTCTTAGCGACCTCAAAAGGCTGAGCCAAAAATGTAGATGTGTATCGGACCATAAGCGAATTAGCTAACCCGCGCACCAATTCTGAAAAGTTTGGTAGTTCAATATAATCTGCATAGTCAACATCACTGAATAATTTTTCGGCTCGAGTGCTACCGGAGCTGAAGAGTCCGGCCTTTGAAGACCCAATACTGGTGCTTGGTATTGATGGAATCGTGAGATCTGGAACTCCAGAATGGAAAGTTAGCTCTGGCCGTCGGTAATACGGCCGCAAGGGGCTGATTCTGTCTGCATCCATATTTGCACAGACCCTTCAACCACTTTCATAAAAAAAAAAAAAATTTGCAATTCCGCACCGATGCACGTGTACAGATCTACTTGTATTCTCTTGAGTTAACTTATAGCCGCCATAACGACAACGCGATCCGCGGATTGACGTCGGCGGCTATGAACTGCTTCCGGAACCTCGTTGGGAGTTTCGACGCGTCACTTAAGAAACTTTTTCAAGAATCAAGGGAACACAATTAAAAATACGAGATAACTTTTCTACTTTCACATATCCTTTCATATTGATTAGATCTCCGGTTCACTAGGGTCTTTGAGATACCAAATAACAATGGGGGATACTATCGATAAGAAACGAAAAACTTCGGACGCTAAACCGAAGGGCAGCGTCAAAATCGCATCGACTGTGAAAGAGAACAAAAAGCGAAAAGTCGAAGAGAATAGCAGCGATGCAGAAGTTGAAGAGTCTGGTAAGTGAAAATTTAAAAAGCTGAATCAATCTAGAGTTTGTATGTTAATTTTTGTTAGTGGCTGAGTCTTCAGACGATTTAGATATTGGCGATAGTGATGGGGAAGGTTCATTTGCCGAAGACGAGGACGAGTTCGATTTAGATAACCTGTCAGACGACGAGGAACGGGCTGCGGCAGAGAATGGAAAGAAACACTTGCAGAGTGGAAATGATAGCGGTGATGGTAATGAGTCTGAGGGCGACATATCTCCGGGGAGCGATGATGATGATTCAGACGGAGATCAAGAAATCGAACAGATCAACGCTGCTGGTCAACAGAAAAAGAAAAAGAGTAAGTTGGTATAAAAACTTGCTTTAAGCAACATACTTATGCAAATAGAATCGAAGAGAACAGATTCCGAGGCGTTTTCGACAGCCATGACTGCGATTTTATCTTCACATTTAAAAGCTCATGACCGAACTGATCCAGTTCTGGTGCGCTCCAAAGGTACCGCCAAGGCAATCGACGATGCGAAACTAGAAGCTAAAGCTAAACGAGTTTTACGAATGGAAAAGAAGCAATTGCTGGATAAGGAACGAATAAAAGATGTTTTGTCAGGGACACCAGAAGGCCAAGAGCCTGATCCTGATGCTGTGAAAAAGAACACCGAATTTGAAAAGCAATTAAAAAGGACTGCTAAGAGGGGCGTTGTTAAGTTATTTAACACTGTTATTGAAGCGCAGAAACGGGCGGCAGAAGAATTGGAAGCAAAATAGATGATAGCGTGGTGTATATTGCACTAAGAGAACTAATTTTTGACTATTTACAAACGACAACTCTTGTAGACCAATTCGTTTAGGAACTGCCTCTATATTTGATAATACGCTACTATTTCAGTGTATGCATATTATCAAAACGTGATTATATATGCGTAGTGTACAATTTTCGGCTCACTTGTTCTACCGCTTGTTGAAGTCTCTGGCCTGCAAGTTTCGTGTCATTGACGGGAGTTGCACTGTTAGGCCATCAAGTTCTTTCGTGACTGTAATTTGACATCCTAGCCGAGAACTAGTCACAGTTAGACAAGACACAACCGGAAATATCTAATTAGAGCTACTTACGTTTCGGTAAGACCGAATGCAAGATCAAGCATATCATTCTCGTCATCATCTGGCTCGGGAATAAGGTCGTAGTATTCAGGATCAACAATAACATGACACGTAGAGCAAGCACAAGAACCACCGCACGCGCCTGAGTGTGTTAGTACAGCTAATGTGTTAACCAAGGATTCTATCTTACCTTCCATGTCCAAGTCATTCGCTTGCGCAATATCAAGTAAATTATCTCCCTCCGCAACCTCTAGCGGAACCTTTTCTCCTTCTGCGGTAATAAACGTTATGTGAATTCTGGTTGTGTTAGCATAATTGTTGTATATGTGGTTGCACGATAATGTTACACACTCTTGACCCGGTGCCGGTTCATGAACATGCCCATGTCTATCAACAACTGTTTGAGAGAATGCACGGCCCGTTATTAAGCTTGGTAGAGCCCTTGCAATTCCCATTCCTGTACCGCTGGTAGTATTACATCTTCGTATACAGCTCTGTGCAAGAGCGGATGTAGATAATGCCGCTCCCCGGACGGTCAGATGCCGACTAGCGTTAAACAAGACGGTCCTCAACATATTGGCCCAAAAAAAACTTGTCAGCAAGATCCACTCTGCAAAAGGCCACAAGAATAGTAAAAAAAAAAAAAGAATAAAAGAGAAAAACACAAGAGCAATACTGACGGTCAACAATTTACGGTTACGTCCAGTTAAACGATGACGAGTTCAAGAAATTTTGTGGATGGCCGGCCACTCGGCCGTCACCCGCAACTACATGTGACCCGTTAAGCCCGAATCGACCGGAGTTTACGCGGAAACAACGACCCTAGCTTCGGTAGTTTTAGCTCGCGATATGTAGACTATTAATCACCTTATACTACTATATACATCATTTATTTTGGTGTATTGAAACCAAGAACAACAATAATAATTTATCGAGTACGAATAATGCCCGCAGCCACCAATATCTGGATTTTCTTGCGAACCTCAGGGTTACGCATATGGTCGTTCAAGGCGGCCGGGTTTTCCCTAGCCTGGCCAAGGATAGACTGCATTACTGGATCTTGGAGAATTGAAACAACCTCTGGGTCTTTGCCTATTCTTTCCATCGTCTCAGCCTCGGTTTCGCCCTCAACGGCCTGGAACCGGGCGCCCAAAGCCTTAGACCGCAGGGCCTCGATTTCGTTATAGTGCGCGTGTTCGGTATCCTTCTCTGTCACTGCATCCAATGTTTCAATGCACTTTGTGTACTCGCGCATAGCAAAGTAGGCGTTCGCTTTGCGAATATAAGCACGCAGGAAATTGGGGTCTTTCTGGATAGCCTGGTCGCAGTCCTTGACGGCTTCAGGAAAAGACAGCAGTTTAGCGTAAGCAGCGGCACGATTACTATATCCACGAGCATCTGATGGAGCACGCTTGATCATCTCAGTGTAGGCCTTTACTGCATTTGGCCAGTCAGCAGCTTTGAAAAAGGCATTACCTTCCTCACGCGCCTTTTCGGCAAGCTCGGGATCGATATATTCTTCAACATCTTTCTGCTTCTTTTCCTTTTCAACAGCACGCAGCTTGGCCAAAGTATCTGGAGTTCTGTGTTCAGTCAAAGACCGCTGGTAGTACTCGATGGACTTGGGCAAATCACCAAGCTTGTGGTAAGCGGTACCGATACGACCAAATGACTTTGCAATAATCTTGTAGTCTGCCCGCATTGATCTTCCTTCTTCAATCGCATTAAGACAAGTTTTAATACAGTCATCGAAATCTCCCTTCTCAAACTGTGCAGCAGCAAGGTTATTCAAGTAAGTGACATCTTTGTGCGTATCCCATGCTTTTTGATAGTGTTCAATGGCAACGTCAAAGTTTCTTGCCTTGTACTCTTTGTTGCCAAGAGCCTTTTCTTCGTCTGCTTTCTTTTTGTTTACAACCTCTTCATCCTCCTCTTCAGGCTCAGGCTCAGGTTCAGGTTCCTTCTTGCTCTCAGCGGGTTTAGGATCCTCCTTAGGCACATCAGGCATAGGCGTATCCTCAGCGGTAGACTTGGTAGCATCTGTATCATAGTCTTTACCAAAAGACATGTTCAAACCGAGAAGAACCCCGATGACCTCCATCATGCGGGGATCAGACGTCATTTCCATGGTGGCAGCTGCAGGATTGGCTTGGATCCTCTTCAGCTTAGCAACGAAGTTAGAGTCGGCTAAATACGCACTCGTCTTGGGGTTACCAGCAAGTTTGGCCCACATTGTGCTATCGTTGAACATGGCACCAAATCCCATGTCCGGTGTGGTGCCATCCTGAGCGGCCTCCGCACTGATCGAATCCTCTACAGCCTTAAAGCCAGACTTCGCCTGCGCATTGTTGGGATCAATCTTAAGAGCTTCCTCATAGGCATCTCGTGCTCCGACCAAGTCTCCGAGACCGTGAAGCGCGGTAGCTTTTCTCGTAAGGCCCTTGGCCCATGTGGGGTTGATCTTAATACACTCCTCCGCATCTTTGAGCGCGTTGTCGAAGTCTTTCAACGACGC
Source organism: Myxozyma lipomycoides (assembly GCA_030564125.1). Taxonomy (NCBI): domain Eukaryota; kingdom Fungi; phylum Ascomycota; class Lipomycetes; order Lipomycetales; family Lipomycetaceae; genus Myxozyma; species Myxozyma lipomycoides. The sequence goes on from JAJLTW010000026.1 coordinate 72,100, forward strand.
GTAAGAGCCCGATCTGTTCGAGAATAGAATGTGATTTGGCACTTCCGATGCCTCAATAGCCTTTGTAAACGACTCAACCGCCTCAGCGTATTGCTTGTTGGCGAAAAAAGCATTGCCCTCGGCTTTGAACTAGTTCATCAGACTAATGATATTATGAACAGCACACGAGCATCTCACCTTATCAGCCTCAGTCGACATCTCAAATCTACTTCAAATCGTAGGTAGGGAATCAAATGTAAATTGACCTTGTGAATGGAGTTGTATTAGCGTGGTGCGCTCGAGAGATCAAGAAATCGGCCTCTTTTATGTTTTGCGCTCGTCGTCCGTCCCAAAGCCTCGAAGCACCCACTGTGAAAGTTCCAGAACAATCAGGGGGGCTTTGCCACATGACGTTAGCCCTAAACGTGGCCACCCTAAGGCTGTGCGGCGACCGACCTTTTTTGCGACGTTAAAGATGGTCAGGACCGACGACGGCGACAATACCCAACGCAGAGCACATATCTCGTTAGAAATTTTAGGCAATTGGACTTGCAGCATATGCAGTAGCATTAGAGAGCGCTATTTTGGATACTCATGGCATACGAGAAGTGAGCCAAAGTTTTAGGCATACATAGTACCGTTTGCTAACCAAGCAGTCTTAATCCAGTGTACATTCCATGGGGCTACGAAACACCTCGTTTTCCCTCTCTAAGGTGGCCACATGGTCTCAGATTTGAGTCGAAGTATTATCTTTATTATCGAGGCGACATATGGCGGTTCACGGTGTTTTGGACTATGATATTGTTTGGCGCGGTTCATTTGGTAGCGTCACTTTGGGCTGTGATCATGAGTCGTCGACTCAAAACGATTTTAGTGATACCACTTTATGTTATAGTGGGATTGATAGAAGCTTTGGTCAGTGGAAGTATTATTGGAGCAATTCTGGGCTTGGTTTATAGTGCGGGGTCATTTACAATGTCAACGTGGATTCCGTTCGTTTGGGCTGTGATCCAAGTTTTCGTGCTGGTCGCGAACGGCTATTCGACGTCCTCAGTCATTATATAGCATTAACTATACTTGGATCATTGCATATCAACTGATGGTTAGCATTTTTGGCTTCGGCTTTTGCATGGGAGTGTTGTATGTTATTTATCGATGGTTTTGAGGAGTTCTGGCGTGTGTTTTGGTCTGGTGCTCGACAGCCTGGGAACGGCTGTAATTATATACACCAAAAAAAGAAGTAGTATTCTGTATCGAAGTTCTATATTCCATTGTATATAGTCGACCGGGGTTTAGCTTAAATATGTGTCTATCATACTGGATATTCCTTTTAATAATCCATCAGAAAGGTAACTATTGAAGGACGTGAAATCCGGGTAAACGAAACAACGCCCAATATGTGCCAATTTGTTGACGCGCGCTGAAATGCCTTGTAACAGCAGATCAGAGAAAAACATTTATATATAACGTGGAAAAACAGTTCTCAGCGGAATCGGCGACTGTTGGAAATTATTCGAAATCCAGTTACCATTATTGGAAACGCTGTGTGGTTCTAATCATGTTTGGCTCATCTGGAGACAGCGGGTTCTCGTTCAAATCATCTTCGGATAATGCGTTTGGAGGACCGTCGAAATTTGGCAGTAAAAAGCCATTGGATGCGTCTTCTGTGTTTGGGAATACACAAGTATCAAGTTTGTTTGGATCGTCGCCATTCACAGCTAATATCGGCGCTCCAGCTGTACCAAGCACGGATGCGTTTGGAGCTGGGGTTACTACTACATCGTTTGGGACACCAGCTGTTGGAGCACCTTCAGAACCTGTCAAATCAAAACAAATTTTTGTCAACGGTGGCAATGCGACCTACTTTCAGATGGGCCCATATCTGGATGGTGTTGCTTGGACAGAGAAAAGAGTAGAAAACAAGCCTGATTTGATCTACGACATTGAATTGGAGGATCGGAAATTCACAAGTGATTATGTCAAGGTAAGTCATTGAAGAAAAAATCTTTATCGAATAGACTTACAATTAGTTTATAAACGATGCCCATAATTTATACGTTGAGCTTTTGGAATCTGATTCGGAACCGGCTAATGTCACTACTCTTCTACACTATGTCACTACATTTCTTCACATTCTCGATAGTGCTCGGCGAAAAATTCAAGATGAAGATCTTGAAGATGCTTATGTGGTGTGTCACTGTATGGTGTCGGCCTTTTTTTCTGGATCAGAGACTACAAGGTCAGAAGCGATAATGGAGTGGCTCAATCAATCAGATCCTCGACCTTCGACCGAAGAAACTAGTGAAATTATGAAGACCAGTGTACCATATGATGAGCGTGACTTTTGGGGGTTAGTTCACAAACTTGCTTCTCGTGCATTATTTAGGCAATGTGCCAATTGTCTCAAGTTATCCGGTCTTAGTATAGAGGATGAGGCCTCTAAAAGTATATTTGAATCTGCAGTGGCATTACTCGAGGCAGCTCCTCGAGGCGCAAATTTGAGAAATGGGTTTAGGCCATGGCGATCAAGGGTGATATCATATGCACAAGAAGCTCTCAAAGTATCTGATTACCGGCTACACCAAGGCTTAGCTACGCTGTTCAATATTCTTCGGGGTGATACTGATACTATTCTCGCAGTCTCTGAGACGTGGCAAGAGGCAACCGCTTCGCTTTTTTTCTTCCATGATCCTTCGCCTTCCAGATTAGCAGAATATTTTGAGGCAGCAATCAAGTCATTTCCTGTAGATAATACCTTGGACGTCGAACAAGCATGCGCTGCTATCTTAAGTAGCAACATCCCGACAGCTTTGGCCCTCACTGAACAATTAGATTCATGCGTAGCAGCACATTTAGCTGATTTTTGCGATAGACAAAATATGCTTGATAGTTATCTTAATATTGATTCACTGTATGTAACACAAAGAGCAGGATTAGGAACTTTTTCTAACAATTTAGTGGTCGTCCTTCGTTCCGTGATTACTTGTTTTTGGAACATGGAGAATTATGTGCGCAAAATCATGAGACGTGGCTTGCTGGGGTGACGTATTTGAGGGAGGTTGATTCTAATGCCGGATTGGGCATTATTGAAGAGACAATAAAGCGAACCTATCCTGACTCTGAAGAGACGTTAAGCGCTCTTCTGACTATCTGTCGGGAACTACAGTTTGAAGATGCATATTTTCAAGTGGTTAATGTAGGTTACATTTTAAACATTTTTGGCGGTTCATCATTATTAATATCTCTAGTCTTGGAGTAAGCTGAAGTACTCGGAAGGTCGTATTGGAGAAGCATTAATCGCGTTTGCTGAGTCTACTAATTATTCTGAGATCCGTGGTATTGTCTGGCGGCTATTAGAGGAGTCACTTCTTCAAGGGATGCCGATACCGGATGCTGAACTTCAAAAGTGCTTATCTGCTCCTGATCAAGCGGCGGATGCGGTCAGAGAATTTATTGCTCCTTACGCGCTCTATTATCATTTCAGAAACTTTTTAGAAGACGGTAACATTCAAGTTGCAGCTCAAAATTTGTCATCGCTTTTACAATTTAAATTTCTACCGCCTAAATTTTTTGGTGCTCTTCTTGCCGAGCTTCTGCCATTGATTGATCGCAAACTGCCACGCGTACTTCCTGTTAACGAGATAGTCGAGATCATCACAGCACTTTACAAATGGGAGAAGAATAGCGCGGGGTATGCAGATGGTATAGAATTTTTAGACAAAATCATGCATAGTGGCGAGTCACCATTATCAAAAAGTCTGACTGAAAATGACGCCAAGGCACTGAACCTTCGATCTGCGAAGGACATCGTACAACTCGCGCGCAAAAAACTGATCAGTGAAACATCAAGAGCATTTTTGGAGGGAGAGTAGTGTATATTCAATCATCTGTATAGTAATAAAATCATTTCGTGTACCATAAATGTTGTGAGAGGGCTCTGTCAGAAGTAAGAACGACATTGCTCTAACACCTAACCCTGCGTTTCGCGACATTGACGCGTTAGAAACCGACAACGCGTTAAGAGAAAACTCGTTCAGCGATTGCCACCGCATGAACAGAAGGTCAGCAACCGAATATATGTTATGAAGCAACAGGATATGGATACAGAGTTAACAGACCCTACAGACTGGCGAGGGACAGAAGTCCAATCAATAGAAGGCTTAGACTCGTTGTTGCGGTGTAGGGTGTGCCGCGACTTTATGAAAGTGCCAGTTCTAACCGAGTGCTTGCATACATTTTGCTCGGTTTGTATTCGTCGAGGTATTGCCAAGACACCTACTAGCGAGCCACCACGATGCCCGACTTGCCGAGCAAATATTATGGAGTCCAAACTGAGAAAGAATTCGGCGATGGAAGATGTCGTTGATTGGTTCGAAAAAAATCGTGCTTATATTATGAAAGCGGTCACGTCCAGCCCAGTCATCAAAGAACAAGCTACATTAGAGATGATATCGGCAACACAAGACGATGAGGATATTGAAGTGGAGGCAACTACAAGCAAGGGGAAGAAATCGCGTAAGCGAAAGGCTGAAGTGTTGGAAGATCCGAGTAGGACACCGCGCCGATCATCAAGAAATTCCAGGGAAATGTGAGTGTTTTTTTTTTTTTTTTACTTTTTTTTACGAATGCTAAGTCGTTTATACTTACCCACTCTAGATCTTACCACGAGTCTCAATCTGAGGAAGAAATTGAACACATATCCAAGAAGGAGGAAGATCAAGGTGAAATTGCAGTTGCGGAGAACTCTAGCGTTATTGATGGTTCATTTGAAGAAGTAAATGAAGATGAGTCTAGAGTAGCTGAAGTTTCAACAACGTCAACATCAGGAGTAGAGGCAGATTCACCGATTATGATATCCGATAGTGAGCTTGAAATACCTGAAGACGGCTTAGTACCTTGTCCTGTATGCCAGAAGCGAATGAAGGAAGATGCACTAGTAACTAAGCATCTTGATGACTGTCTAAGTAGAGAAGTACTTGATAAGGAGGGAGGAAAACGGAATGTCAAGAATGGGGCGGCTACGGGGAAGCCAAAACAATCCTCAATAGTGACATTGTCATTGAAGCCGAAGTCGAAGACGTCTGCAGTACGGGCTACCCCTCCATCAAAAGAAGCTTCATTGCCAGTAGATACATCTACTTCCCCGTCATCACCTACAGCGTCTAATATATCGGGTGCACCCTCAGTTAGTTTCAAGAAAATAGCCAATATACAGTATCGCTCTATTCTAGACAAACAGTTACGCGCTAAGCTGCGTGAGCTTGGACTCCGAAGTGATGGCGAACGATCACGTCTTGAAGCACGGTTTGTTGAGTGGAGGAGTTTGTGGAATGCGAACGCTGACTCAAAAAATCCAGTTTCAAAGTCTGAGTTGATGCAAGAGCTTTCAAATTGGGAACGCAACTTCAAGACAACTCAACAGCCTGTTGCCGATGCGAAACTTCAGACCTGGTCGAAGATTCATGCTGAACAATTCCGGGAACTGATTGAACAGGCCAAGAAGACTATCAAAAAAGCCAAAGCCGAGCGAACTGAGTGAGCAAGGTGATGACGATAAGAAAACTGAAAAATAAGTTCCTGATACTCATAGCAATGATGAAACAGCACTGTCTACGGCAGTTATATCTGAGGTCATTGAATCGGCTTCGGTCACGCCGGCTGAGCCTTGCTCACGAACTTCATCTACGGGATCAATCCAGCATATAGCTAATCAGCATTTGTATTGTCGAAAGCACCTGCTCCTGTTTGATTTGTTGAAACTTGAAATGGCGTTAAAGGGATTTTTTGCAAACCATACTTGATTTGTCGCTATTTTCTTTTTTTGGCCGTGGCGAATTGCATTCTGGTTGTATAACATATATTTATAGGATTAATACATCTTGGAGTTGGATTCAAATTTTTAAACTTAAGTATCACACGTGGATTAGTTATCGCGATGCATGCCAATCAATAAAGCCTACCAATGTGATTCAATATAAATCTGTCCTTTGTTGTATTACTTTACAGCATTCGATAGCATTTGTAGCGCGTCTACTACGTAAATGTCAAACGCTGGCCTGTGTATGTAAACATAGTAGCCAGTCAACTTGAGCATCCAGCCCGACAGGACCTACTTCTCCGGCTATCCCTACTCCTTACCGCAACCTACTGTAAGACGGAAAGCATATTACGATACAAAGCAGCATTTTACAAGTTCACCATGAGCAGTTATACCCTTGTCAATAGCGACGCTTGGCGATACGAAGAATTTGGTGCAGTGGGGCCGACCTCCTGTGCGCTCACTAACGACAGCAACGATATCTATAACAACACAAACGCAAGAGTTTTTCACAGCAGCATATCATAAGACTACAGACACTGCAGAGATAGCGGAGCAGTCGCTAAGGTCTTCTTGTCAACTACAGCCTGGCAGTACCGGTGAGACAAATGTCGATTTTAATTATAAGAACCTAGTCAACCCAAGGTTTTTCAAACTCATCTGCTAGTGTGTGATCTTTGATTCATTCACTAGTAAACTGAACTGTCCCTTAAGTTACACACAGACAGATAACACGATCAAGGCATTTGAGAACAGCTTAAACGAACTTCCTAGGTGTCGACAACATATGGAGCGTCAAGTTCACCAGTAATCACAAAAGCAGGGGAGATACCGCAAACCTTGCTATAGCAAATAACCACATACAGTTAGTTTGCATCTCTGATGTAGCAAATAGGTCAACTTTGTTACACTAGGTCACTGCATTTCGCATGATCTCGTGTTGTCGATCACGTGTGGTCAAGCGCAGATGGCCAATATTCGGCATGCTTGGTTTGAGGGTGCCAGAATAATTGAGCCAAATGCAATTTGGCTTGCGAATCTGCAGTCGTTTTCTGAGCCAATTGTCAAAGTGGAAGGAATGCAGCATATTAATTGCAAACACATTCCACGTCCAGACGATGTAATAATTTTGCGTTTCCCGTTCGCGTGGCAGGTGAAACCAGCGGAGGTCGACGAATATGTCGCAAAACAATTACATCACAATCACACTGCAAAGTCGATGTATGAATACAGTTAACTTGCTCATAAACATACTCAAGCAGAGCAACACACCCGACCTGGAACCAGGCCATATTGACGTGTTCTTCACACCTTTCTGGTACGAAAATGCGACCAGTCACCACCCGTGGACAAAGCTCGGGCACTATTCGGTATCGCCCACCACGTCAGCTTAACAAGTTTCAAATGTTCAAAACTGCAATTTACAACATGACTCTGCTGCAGCTAGGACTGGAATTAACTCAGAGGACCCGGTCAAGTCTATGAATAGTGGAGTGGCAATCTTAGCAGCAATCTGGCGAGAATCTCACAAGGAACTTCAAGAACGCTTTGCTCTTTTGGCTGCAAAAGATAACCGTCTAAGCCATAAAGGATTGTACCCGAACTGAAAGTATAAGTCAACTTCACGTCCTCATAAGCTTAAGCGCGTCGTCAGTAATCCGCCACCATACACCAAACGAGTTAACATCGCACAATCTCACCGTCTTGCCTCAATACCTCCTACATTTAAGAATCGCGAGATCTTGGTATGTATAATAAGACATTTGTTCATGTGGCGTTTTCATGTGATATTTGAATTGTTTGACTTTTTTCTTTGTTTGCAAGAGTCGCGGTTTGGAATAAGCTGTACGATGGTGGAAAAGAGGTACGGAACTATAGCCAGACCGCGAAACTGCACTTGCTACTAACACGAATAAGTCTTCCAAAACCTGGTATTCTGCAACCCAAAAGATTCCAACACCGGTAAGTATGCCAGCACCGGTAAGTATGCCAGCACCGGCTACTAACTATATAATGAAAAAAAAATATAGCCGTAGGTGATGGTGGCGGTTTGTGAGGTTTTCCCCATCATGTAACCCAAATGGGCATTGCCGTAGACCTCCGTAAGTCTTATTTGTGTTTAATTGATTATATTACAATATCTTCTGTTGCATTGCTCAGCGTAGAATTCCAAGTAAGCCCAAGAAAACTAGTAAATTTCCCATAACCCTATACGTCCATCTTTGCCGCCGACAGCAACCCAGTGCTTGTCCCGGGTTTTGAGTCGTTGTTTCAGTCGGATATTAGATATAACTTGCTGTGAAGAAACTTTCCTATCAGCAATTGTAACAGTTTCTTCGTTAGCAAACATAGTTCTGCCGAATTTAGCCACAGTTACACCATCCTGACGGCCACCACGAAAGACCGCGAGGCGATTAAATTTGTAGTAAGAATATACTCGGACATTACCATCCCAGCAAGCGATAACAATAAGTTTGTCATCATCACGTATATCAATCGAAGATATACCAGCGTGGTGTACATTCGCAACCTTTAAGACTCCAGAGTTGGCATCTTCGCTGGTCTCGTCTCTACCTTCCAGTTTCAAGCTGTGCTTGATCAGCTTTGAGTCTGCACTAGAAGATACAAAGGACGAGTCGGTAATATTCACGGCAACCGACAGCAACGGCTGCGAATGGCACCTATTGACGTAAATCACATCCCACTTGCTTTCTTCTATGAGCTTGTAGACCGCCACGTGACCTGATTCATATCCCGCTGTCAGCGTACATGGATCAGCAAATGCCATTGTCATGACAATACCAGTCTTTTCATCAGTTTTAATCGCTTTGTATGGTCGTTTGAGTTCTGGAAGTAGTGTATAGACGTCGATAGTATCTGAGTCGAGAGTTCCGGGAACTGCAATTGTATTGCCTCCTATAGACGCAGCACCGCAAAAGTTGAGAGCGTTGACATCAAGCGAAGCTACAAGCCATGGCTTTGTCCATTTAGATGTATTATCTTCGTCAGTGACACTCGGAATCTGAACATCAAGCGGACCTTCAGTGATTCTGAATACATGAAGTTTATTGTCACGCCCATGCGTGAGAAGCAAGTCCATTGATAGCCACTGCACTATCAGAATCGCATTATCATGTGCTCTGAAAACGGCAAGAGGTCGTCGTGTTACAAGCGACCACTGAATCACCCATCCTTTCTCATCACTTCCGTTAGCACAGATCTAAGAACTTTAAGCAGATAAGAGAGCGCCATACCCTGATACTAACCGCACATTGTCGGGGTGGAATGCAATCGTCGTTACTGAACAGTAATGCGCCCGAAGAGTGGCTGTCGCGGCAAGAGATGACATCTACTCATGAGAGATCAATCGTAAACTACTCAGCTAGGTCATCTGCTGTGATGCCATCCGGAAGGTCATCCTGTCGCTGCGAGTCTCGTCTCAACTTTCTGTCGCCTCCTGATTTTATCAAATCCATGAGCTATCGACAAAAATAACCCCAGCCCTGACTGCACTTGCAATTTGCGGGGCGCGCCAGTGGTTTGCATCGTGGTATGAACGTAATATTACAGACTATAGATATAAGATTGAATACCTATGGTATGAAATAAATAACTTGTGATAGGTGCAATGTCTACAGTGTGAATACAGGATTATTTTTAGGGCTCGTTCACGGTACGATATCGCCAAATTTTTGTTATAACTATCGTCAATCGTATCGGCTAAGTAAAAGCCTGCTGATGATTATCGCTCTCGTATCGGTTAAGAAATAGGTGCCGATATCGTGTCTGCAATATCGGCTAATTGTGAAATGCCCTAATTATTCTATTCCAGCGGATCACAATTACTACAATTCAAGCGAGGGAATTGGATTGGTTATAAGAAGGGAGATCCTCCTTTTTGCTGGCCGATAGTAGGAAGGGCAGCAGCTATTGCTGGACGGTTCTGCCTAACTACTTCATAACATCACTCGATTGATTTTTACAGGCTAAGTTGATAGGCTAATTGACTCATTATCCAGATTACATTCACCCTATATCACGATTCACAATTCCTGTCAAGGTCTTTTGCATCGGTGGTGGATCGCTGTAAACACAATAAATTAAGCACTATAATTCCACCCAGAATGCTTAGCCTATGCTTAAGGATCGGAGGATTTGTAATAATTCAATATGGTAATCTTATTACTTTTCCGAGATTTAAAAACCGTGTGTGGAAGTCAAAATATCGAAGAACCACATAAAGGCTCATATGCCTCACCAATGCACTCTACGGGTCCACGATATTGATTAGTTTCATAAACTTTTAAATAATACTATATCCCAAGTGGTCGGTGGATTCTGTCTGCCCTGAGCTTGATTAATAAAAATGACTGTTCGTTTATGAAGCTTTAGAAGTTTATGGCCGCTCTGATCCGGCGAAGAATTGTCATTGAATATCTGATATTGGTCATTTTCGTAGAAATTTCCGTTTTAGTGACTAGAGGTGCGGCCTCAAAGACAGGTGCGACTATCAACTTCTCGCCATCAGCAATAGTAGACCGCGGACTAGATTCACCAGATTCCGTTTCTTTGGTAATCACTAGAGTCTTCGGAATCATTACCCGATGATATTTGTGTATATTGTACTGCTGGCTTTCTTGAGCTGTTGAAGCCATCGAGTATCGACTTAGATAGACTGGACTCGCCATAAGGCTTTTAATTACCGGTATCCCGTACCTGGTTCGCCATTTGCGTTGATTGCAATAGAATTAACTTGAATCGTTAGAGCCAATCTTGTTACTCTTCAGTGGGTTTGTAGATAGTGCTGCAAAAAGTTAGTCCAGGTGTCTGCAAACTTGAGGATCCAAAAGGAAGGGTAGTACACTGGAATGTTGCCAACTTGAAGAAAGTCCACGTCAACATCTCGCCTAACTCTACTGCCAGGAATATTCCAAGAGGATGGCACTTAAATGTTGACTGAAAGTTGAAGCTAGCCGTAATTTAGTTTTCATCCTAATATAATTACTACGGCAATTGGATGGCAAATCGCTTGAATTTATGTCCCATAATGCGCGTGGCAGAGCGGTGCTCACCACAACCATCAAGCGGCCGGGGTATACCACGTGGGATAGAATCGGTCAATTTATGTGCCATTATAGTGCAAGTGCAATTAAATCGTATTTATCTGACCTCTATTGTCAAGAGCCAGGGCGATTGCGTCTCAATAGTGAGCTTGCATACTTGCGACTAAATTTGCTACTTCTATTGAGTCAAAGCGTAGTTAAGAGGTAAACATTAAGCCTACTGACTCTATATTTGGCTAATTGACAGAAACTAATGATAGCGGATGCAGCGCCGTACTCACGCTTTAAATTAGACAGCTTGTAGAAGTGTGCCATCAAGTTACAGTATATAGAACGTAGTCCTCTAGATCGCTTTTTAGTTCCTTGAATTAGGTCAAAATGCTCACAATCTTTATTTTCCGTCTTTGCAGCTATATGACAAAGAGTGCCTCGAGAACATCTCCAATCAAGATTTTTTGAAGCTCGTGTATCTAAAAGATTGCTAATTTTTTTTTTTTTTTTGCGACCGCACCTAAATGTCTGATCAAAATCATTGCAATATCTCTCGATTAAAAGATACAGTTTGCTACCGGGATACAAGAGATGTGTTATTCAACTTGGTCGCTTACATTAATACTGAGAAGAATTCAGATTATATTTTTATAACTAACAACTGCTTTCCATTATAGTTACTCAAGTATATTAAGATATAAAAAATTAGTATGTTACACATTTACCTGTGCCGCAGTGTGTCGCACCCTAAGCCTCCCCTAACCCGAGCTCAGGGCATGATTCCCCCACGTGCGTTCTCCGCTGCCTGCGAAATGAGAAGAAATTGCTGGCCGACCCTTGGAAGGGCAGCGATGTTATTCTTGTCAAACATTAGGATTAGGAATCATGACGCGGGACTTATCCAGAGATAATGTGTAATAGTTAGTTAATACTAAATATCCTGTAGACAAGGAAACACAGTAGATTGATGAATAACTAGGTGCCAATTCCACACTCTAGTCAACAGATTCAGTCGATAGCTTGTATCAGTGATCAGATAATCGCTTTGTGTTTCCTAGTCTAGAGGATATTAAATATTAGCTAGCTATGTACACATTATCTCCGGAGAAGTCCCATGTCACGACTCCTAACCCTAAGGTTTGACCCATTGTTTAGTTTTAATTTGTCCCAGTCCGGGCAGCCGGGCTAACCATATTTGTAGCTATCCCCGGCCCCATTCGCTTCCTCTGCTTCTTTTACTTCAACAAGACATTACAGTAACTCGCCAACGAAGTCAGATGTGCTTTTCAAGAAGATTTCACAGGGCACGAGTAGTTAGTGAATGTTTTACTTATTATTGTCTTTGACGACCCACGAACCGAACCCAGCGAGAAAGAATGTGTGAATCACCAGATGATGACGATGTCCTCCGAACTACCGAACTTTAGGATCTCCAGTAGTTTTACTTTTCGCAGTATGAGCCATGGCACAAATTAATAATATTGATATAACGCAATTGAATACCAGGTGAAACTATTATGCAAAATGTATTCGCGCCGGATAAAGCTCATCGCTGCCTCAGCCAGAATCTCCGGTTCCCGTCGTGTTGTCCCTCAGCACCTCGGGAACGACCAGCCAGGTCAGCTTGCATTAGTTGTCTTTACATTATCAGCGACTTGTTAATTTTGGTGCAATATGGTATCTTCGGTCGTAAGTCAATATAGCACTTCTGAGTATAGTCACTAACCTTGTAGCACAACATCGATACTCATTGGGATTGAGTAGTATACGGAAGACAACGCTATAGTCTATTGATTAGTCTCCCTTATTTGGTGGCTCATACACTTGTGGGTTTTTGGCTTTTGCTGGTGTCAAAGCTCTCCAACCAGACTAAGGACATCAGCGTTGAATGCAAGTGGACTATCCCCCAATGATTCGGGACCTGTGTTCTGTCAATTAGTACACGTTCGCAACTTCATGAGTCTATTGTCTTTGAATTCTTGGTGTCAAAATAATTTTACGGCGTTTACGTTTAAGAGAAGGAGTATGAAGCACTACGAGTACTAGATCCTCTCCCTCCCTCAGTTGAGGCCCTAGGAACAATTGTGTACTCACCAGCACGATAGAACTTAGACAGTCAACTTATCATGCTGCCTTCAACCTTAAGAACTCAAATTATATGATGCTTTGATGTCCTGTTACACTTTCCCGTGAGTATAATAGCAATACAACTGACTTATGTTACTGATAAAATAGCCCCGCCTTGCGTCATTGCTGGCATGTCTTATCATCTTACACTACTCGTCCTGGAATGTATTTTAGTTAAGGTAATGCTTCACAGCTACCAAAACGATTTCAAGGTTCCCCAAGCCTTGGTTACAATTTGTGGATTCGAGAGAACAAGCTTTGCGGTTATTTTGACTTCGTACTATAATCTGGTTTTTATAGGCAAAACACTATTTGGTGTCATTGGCCGTAAGTCGAGTGACTGCTTAATGCTTCTTTTGCTAACTAGATAGCCTAACTCTGATTACCACCTCATTTCTTGTGTTATAATAAGGACCAGATAGCTATTTGCCATTACCAGGTTTTTATATTTGTTATCAGCATGCCAAGTATATTACGTTTGGATTGCTGGCATCGCTACCATTGCATCCAAAGCTTAACATGCTTCTTTGAAAGACTATAGGAAAAGTGTTCTCGCATTGTCATTTCTCTGACTTTACTCCCTTGCTTCTTTTCTCATATCTCTGGCTTCGCTTTACTACCTGCTTCTGTTATGTCGTAACAAATATGGTGTCTTCAGTTGTAAGTCCTTTTATCACCTGGCCTAATTGCTCTTGCTGCTAATTATTTTGGGCTCCTGTTTATAATCATTTAGAATGCGTCATTCAGGAACACGAGCTATTGTTGTCGACAGAGATTTTTTTTTGCATTGAATACTTATTTCTTACGATACGTGATACGGTTATAAGTATTGGCTTAATTTTCATTCGGCCAAGAATGATGATAACTGCTTAGGACACGCAGTACGAATATTTTTTTTTGGTTCATACTTTTATTTGGTCAAAAATAATGACAGGAATACTTCATCCGAATTTATCTGGTCGCTTTCTACTGTGTCGTCATTTTTATTCCAGCATCTGTACTTTTACTTTTAGCTTCGAAATTTTTGAAACAAAAAGACAAAGAAGAAGAATCAAATAGGCACACGAAGCCAGCCACGGAACACTGACAGCACTGTCGAATGAGCGTCGTTCCTACAGATTTAGCTGAAGTACACTCAAGTACCGTGCTCTTGGGAATTGCCAAGGCTTGTGTAAATGCATGACTTATGAAAGTGAGATGGTTTTGGTCCGGTCAAATCGTTGGTGTCTGCGCTTTACCTTGGCAGTCTAGTTTGTCTTGCTTCCATGGAGCCACACCTATAATGGTGATCTATGTCGTATGGTACCTCGTATGGTACCTCCTAAGGAGGACCATTACGCGGTAGATCCTTGCTTCTAGAAGCGCTGACAAAGCCTAGTAGGCATTTTAGGTGGTGGGGCTGAACGTGAATCTCGTAGGGAGATGCCATGTCATGGACATGGAGAGCCACTTCTTCCATTATGGACACGGGAGGTCTTACAGGCCCCGGTGGGGGCAGGACGGACTCGGCTGTTAAGGAGGGGCGCAGTATCGGCGGTTGGCTCGGTTGGAGTTCTTAATCTTTTGTAAGTTTGTGCTTTTCATTAGGCCAGGGCGATTTTCAAGACGCTTTTTGAGTTGTAGTGATGCGGGATCGTAGAACTAGATAATGATGACGATTGTGGGACAGGTGACATCAGTTGGAGAATAAAAGGTGAGTGTTTGTATCTAGTTTGCATGTTTGTGTCATACCAATCAGCTGAATCTGATGATATATCCATAGTACCATGAAGAAATGTTAGTTATCTGTCGGTTGCTTTGAATGTGCTTCATGGTTCGCAGCGTGATTGTCTATATGGTGCACTTTATATTGGTGTCTAAAAAAGTTATTCTTGGACCTTTTTGATTATTGGCATTATTTTCAATTGCGATACGACTATTACTATATGAATGCTAATAGTTATTAATATTTATGGTGTCTCTTTTCGTATGCACCGATTTCTCTAGTCATCTACGATGCTATCGATGCTTAACTTCAACAAATTTGAAACTACGGTAAATCCTGAGCGTTTAAAAATGCTTGTTTTATTCATTCTTCTACGCTATCATTGATACGTATGTATGTGATTAGGTGATTTGTTTATGCAGGTGAGTTGATTTGAGGTTGGTGGTGATAGTCGGCGTTGCATTCAACTTTAAGTTAAACTTACCGGCAGATGTCAGATTCAGGGGTGTTGGCGCAACCAGTCGCATCCCGCTTCGAGCGGCAATGAGCTGCAGAGTCAAGGGGAGCAAATTGCAGACTTACAGGAGCTATATTAAATTTTTGATTTCAGCTATACTAGATTATTTGCTTCTAATTTCTGGAAAATCAAAGTGAGACTATGCGAGTGCTAGTATGAACTGTATCAAAGTAAATTAAACATATAATAAATCCCATAAACAACCGTGCCAGAGCTTTTTTTTTATCCCATATCCTCCCATTCATTTCATAATTTTTCGTAATCCTCAATATATACCGTGAACGTAAATCATACTGCCGTAGTTTGCGTTGCCGGCCGTAGCGGTTGCAGTCGAGCAGACGGGGTCGAGTCTGCGCACATGGTTTCCCAAGATGCTGGTCCCATGTCTTGTGGAGGTAAAACTCGTCGAGCCTGCCGGGTGTTCTGAACTGGATGACGTGTGACCTGGACTGAAGGTCCAGACAGAAATGCGTCCAAATCGTCGTCACCTTCGACAAACTGATCTTCAAGTGCAGGCAAAGCGCCAGACTCGCGTAGTGATTGTCGTAATATATCGTCCGCAACATGGGCAGTCGTAACATCAACTGGCATCTTGATAGAAGTTGAGGCAAACCCGCCTGCAAACTTAACGGTCACTTCAGCTTCGTATTGACGTCCAACAAAACAATTCCAGAAGTTAGGGACCAGCGCCCGATTATGCGGTGGTGTGAGCGGCACAGTTGCGTAAAACGTATAGTGTGAGTCAAAATCTTTTATCCATGACACCTGAGGCTGATATGAAGCTACCGTAAAGCTCTCGTAGTACATTCCCAGTCGTGGATTTAACGTCCTCGACTCTGGCGCTGGGAAATATGTCATTGGTTCGGTATTGTAGAACGTGTAAGCCCGTAGCTTGACATTGATCGAATCAACTTTTGGCGGTGCTTCGGCCGATGAATATGATAATGATGCAAGGAGTGGAACCGAGTTATCGTCCATGTACACAAATGGCCTAAGCAGGACAGTCTCAAGCGTCAAGGCACCAGATGACTTTGCCCTCAGCATACCTCCTTTCCGCAGCTGTTTCGAAATCCTGTAAAATCGAGTGACTCCACCTTTGACCAAGCTTACTTCAATACCCTTTAAATGCTGGTGTGGAATTGTTGTAATGTCAGGCATATAAGCACTGACGACTGTGATTGGCTCCACAACAGAGTAAGGTACTGAGCGCTGGTTGCCTGGTTGTTTGAAATAAACTAGTTTTGCTGAGATTGTATATGAAATTTTCGCCATATCTGGCGAGCTATCGTGTCGGCAATGCTGGTTCTCGCCAAGCGACGAAGGGAGGTTGTGATGACATGCAAACACTTCGCACTCAGTATCGAGTAAGTGCTCGGGCAAGACAAAAGAAAACGGAAGCTCATACGGCTGTCCAGCTCTGAATACTTTGTCTGCAGGCAAATCATCATCTTCAATAGGATTTGTCATTTTCAGAAACTAAACATTTAGCAACGCTCTATTTTTAGTCCAATCACGACCAAATACTTACAGTATCCTTTAAACTGACTTTGTTCCCAACACCGCCATGCTCAGTCCAAGTCTTGACACATCCTTCAAGCGAAATTATCAGATTACTAAACGGAACATCCTTTTTTAAGCTCTGAATGCATACAACTCCCGAAAGACAATCGCCTGGTTGGTAGTAAATTTTTTTGTCGTCGATAGAGAGCGACATGCAATTTGTAGCTGCAGTGCGATAAATCTTAGACTTGAAGCTCTGCGCTGGCACCCATGGCAATGAGGATACCGCTGACGAGGTAGGAGCCGATACTTGCGATGATGATGATAACGACGAAAATGTGACGGTTCGAGTCAGGTTCCTTAAACTAGGCATTGTTGCCGTGAATAGTCCGTTTTCCAACTGGTAAGTAGCGCACACCTTATCGGCATCAACTCTTGAAATCACTTTTTGACATTCACAAGTCACTAATTCGCAACCAACACCATGGCAAAACCGTTCAGATATATACTCTTGCCTGCAACCTGTAAAGGACACGTCAAGATGAGTAACAATTGTGTTGTCGGGGCCTGGGGACCAAACAGCGCGGACATTTCTCGACAAGCTGATCTCGAGTCACACAGTTGCCGGGAGTAGGACAACTCGGGCGACACAGCAGAGCCAGAAAATTTTGGGTTTAGTGTTTTTAGACACGGCCTGCTACCACAGCGGGGCCAAGTAAAAGCCGTCAGCCACTTGGGAATTGGCAATTGCAAGTCAATTGAAGGATGCCCCGTGCGTGGGACCGTTGCTAAGCAATGTGTGGGTAATTCAAGATAGGCTCGAGGAGAGTAGCTTGGGAGTTCCGCAATTTCCGGGTAGGGCAGACAGAGGTGCAGACGAGTCTCACCCAACTTGCAGTATGTATGGATATATCACAAGGAATGTATTCTACGATTGTTAGTAGCTAAGATGGTTGATTTGTTTCTGTTGGTGGTCTTCCGTCATGCTGTGCTAATTGCATGCATGGTCCCAGGGATCAGGCAGGGCCAACGCATTCGGCAACGTCTTCTGTCGGGAACTGCGAACAGCCCCGGGCCGAAGACACCGACTTCCAAACTCAGACCCTCAGCAGCGTGTGCGCAAAGCGTTGCTGCACGCACACGAGCACCTTGCTTGAAGTTATTTAGCGAGATGCGCATATGTACATATGTATCGTGTCCGACGCGGGGCTGCTGCTGCCCGAGCAGGAGTCAATTGACGAAATCTCATCTCCCATAATAGTTAAATGGTTCATCTGTTTAACGTCTGCCAAGGTTGAACAACCCGATGCTGCCAGACCAACAGCGGTCTTTTTCTTTACAGTATGCTTGCAAGTTGTCGAGTTCTTCATTCTCGTTCTTGTTCCAAGTGCAAAAATGTAGATTGTGTAGATCTTTCTGACTGGCTTTATCGCGGTGCTACAAGCGGTCCGGGCGGGCATCGGTGGCCGGCTCTTTGGGAGTGGTGGCTTCGGTCTGATCGTACATATTACCGTAACTCTAGGCGTTCCGGAGAGACAGTGTTGTGCAGGTTCCGAAGTTTCAAATAATTCAATTACTTTTGTGATTGCTGGTTGTCCTGTTTGGGTCAACATTATACCAACCACCGAATAGATGATATCCATCTATTCTTCTGCTACTACAGGGTCCATTCATGATCCAGGATGGTTTGTTTTTTAGTTACCCGCCCTCTGCTAGCCTGAAATCACCGCGGACTTTAAGTAATTACATAAGCGGAGGGAAGACTGCTGAACCTAAGCAAAGTTTGAGCACTGACACCCACCATAGCCTTGTAAACCAGCGTATTATTGGTCATCATCAAAGGAATGACGTCAAATAGTTTGTAACGGAAAAAGGAAAACGTGGCCAGTTTGGCTTTGCATTGGGTTTTGCTGTGACGGAATTGAGTTTTTGGTCTGACAGCCGTCCCCCCGGACCCTGACTCATCATCGCGATTCGCGCCATTTTCGTCGCAAGCAGGCGTATGTCCGAGATAATTATGGTGTACATACTGTATAACTGCATAACTAGATCAATGCCGTCATCGCATATTTGTAATTGTTTGCACAGAGTTGTACCGCGGTTTAACGAGCACTTAGGCGACTCTTGGTTTACCCATCGCCGAACCAGATTGTCAATCTACTTGGATGACTTACACTTCAAGGTTAAACAGCGCTTTTGGCAACACCCATAATATTCGACACTGATCGATCTAAACTCTGCCTCTCAGTTGCTAATTGCAAACTGCTTACTGTAAGCGGTAAAGACAATCTATGCTTCTTTGCTTGCTGCAACACAATCAAACTGAGTCAATGAACTTGATTCTTGGGAACGAAACCATCTGAGTTGAGCTTCAAATATGATTTTTCATAGACATGTCAGAATAGCAGTTGCTTATCATAACAATCATGCATTTCAGCCAGCATTATTTTTCAAGCATCGGATAGAAATATAGCCATGGTAGAGTTAGAAACAGTGGTAACGAAGTCTTGTATGTATGTAAAATATGACTTCTATGCTTACTCATCTAATACAGGTCACAATCCTGTTTCTTCATATCGTTTCTAATGTGGCCTGACGTTTTATTCAACCAGCTAATGTGCGTCCAAACGTGCTGCGTTCAATATTTATTATCACTACGCGTCCGCCGTTGACGCGTCGCTCTGGAAGTTGACGGCTTGACAAGCTCAGGGGTAACCCTGGGCCCTACGCTGTTATTGCTATTTAAGGTAACGTGCACCGCTTACTGCTTTGAGTGTTTGCTCCGCACACAAATCTTTCAGCCCCTGACCGGCTGCAAGCCGCCGGAGCTCCAAGTTGGCGATGGCGATTAGAACTTTTAAAACAGAGCTTACGTAGAAAAAAGAGTGTGCTGATAGACTGGGCTTGCATTTAACAGTCATAATATCGACAGTATTACGAGCTCACGAATATGTTTGTGTTCCCAGCCGACGACGAGAGCTATCGGAGTCGTAAGAAATCGTTTAGAGCGTGTGAACGATGCAAGAAAGGACGGGTAGGTCTAACCGCTGAAGTTGTCACACCGGAGAACTAACAGTTTAGCGACGATGTACTTCGACTCCAAAGATTCGCAACGGCCAATGCGCAAAGTGTGCGAGAGATAATGTTCATTGCAGGTGCGCAGTAATGCAAAAAAGAAGTGAAGCGAGTGTTAACAATTAGTTTGACGAACCCACTGCCTGACCAACAACTACAGCTGCAGCTTGTTGTACGAAAACCAGATCCCGTAGCCTCAGAAGCATCATCACTAGAACCAACAGGACCACTTGTGCCTATTGACGGCGATGCTGATGGACCTGCAACGACACGAAGGTTCATATCGCATCTGGTGCCAGCATCTGATCTAGTGATGGTAGGTGATCCAGACCGAGACAGGATTGGATTATGGGTATCAAAGCAAAATGACCCAGGTTTGATTGGAACTACCAAGCAAAATGTAACAGAATACCCTGCTGCAAATAGTTCTCTATTGACTTATCTCAATACGCAACATGTATTTGACTTTCTTACAGAAAGTGACAGACAGGGGTTGATGAAGGTATATTTCAGTAAAATTGACTCGAAGTTACCAATAGTTGATGAGCAATTATTTTGTTCCCAATACAGAAAAAAGGAGCACTCATCGGTGCTACTGCACGCGATATGCTTAGCAGCTTGCAGACATAAAGACGCAGTACCGTATCTGAGCGGTATGGATCAACGAAATTTTGCAAACTACACTGCGCGGAAAATCAAGGCCTTGCTTTATGCTGAAATGGAGTCGGACTTGCTCACATTGGTTCGGATACATGCGCTTTTGTCGTTTCATTCTGAAGGATCAACTGGACTTGACGAAGGTGCGAGGGATTTAGGTTTATCGTTCCATTACGCACATACTTTAGGCATGCATCTGAGGTTTAATAAGTCAGATGTGCGGCCAACGTCTGTACAGAAACTGTGGACTTCGCTGTGGTGTCTAGATAGAATGTCAGTGTGTGTAAATGGGCGACCATTGAATTCACATCCGACCGACGTTGCACTACCATTGATTGATGAATCTTCAAGTGGATGTGCAGAGCTAGCTAAAATAAGTCACGCCAGTCGTATTTTGGACGCTATCATAGATTTGTACAGACCTCATGGTATCAGAACTCTGCCGGAGATCCTGACTTTAAAATTCACCACAGAGGATTATCTTCCTAGACTAATCCACTATGTTGCTATAATTTTGGCATATCGACGGGTGACGAGCTTGTCTACCCCGCCGCCACAATCTGCTCCAGAGACATTGCTGAACACATCAAATGCAATTCTGAAGCTAATGGAAGAATGGCATGATATTACACCACTGCCGATAATTCCATACGCCGTCTCACTTACTCTTGGAGTATTCGTGCACCAGTACTCTTTACCTGAAGCACGAGCAGGCTGGAAACGCGCATGTGCGATCTTGGACAAGCTGGCAAAGTATTGGTGGATTGCTGAGGCAATGTCGTCAATGGGTCGTCGAGTTTTCCAAAAATTAGACGACGATGATCAGCAGGAAGCAACTACGACCCAAATCAACGACGTTATTGCCTCTACGAGCGTCGAAAACGGGTCAAGTATGCTAAACCAGGCCTTTATGTTTGGCGAACTTGACAAGGACGTCATGGACTTTTGGTTCCCGCATATTTCTGGGATGGACGAACTGGCTACTACTGTGACTGGGTATGACATGCAATAGTAGTAATTGTATATTATGTAGGAAAATGGCGTTTTAATCTTTTAAAATATCTTATGTTAATTGCTTCGTAAACCTTTCATATTGCTAAAGAAAAGCTATCGCTTCCGATTTTGCAAATCTCATTTGTTGATAAAATTGCACTGCAATAAATCCGGTATACCCGAGCAAATTGCTCGGGTCGACGCGAGATTGCAGGTTCGCGTTTTGTCAGTTTCTCGGGATCCGAACGCGAGACGATGTTTGCACTTTTTATTCCAGTAACGTACTATAATGCTTTGTAAATGTTAATTTGTGCAGAATTATATAAAAGGAATATAATTGGACTAACATTTAAAACATTGTTTAGTGAGTGTGACTGAACTCGTGCTTGCGCTCGCAACGATTTGCCGAGTACGAGCGCGCGTCGGCTATTGTGGAGTGATCTCAAATAGCTCGCATGCTTGCGAGTGCATGCAGACATAAATAAACAGCTTTCTGCCACTTTTTGATACCGAAACACCTATCTATTATAGCAGTAGGCAACATGGATCTTGTGCTAGAGATCTTTGACATGGTCGTGTTCGACCGGGTTTACAACACCTTGTTTCCCCTGGCACCAGGAATATCCAGTTTATCGTACGATGAGATTGTCAGTGCATATGGTAACGACAGCAACATCTACGTACCTACGAAACCTTACGATGCACAGATTTTCGATATTCCGTCGTCAGCGTACATGAGTACGATCTCTAGAGATAATACTGCTAGACAGGCATTATCGCTGTTTCTGATCACTTGGATATTTGGGTTCATTGTGTACTTCACCTTTGCTACATTGTCTTATATATTTGTGTTTGACAAACGGGCTTGTGAACATCCAAAGTACCTCAAGAATCAAATAAAACTTGAAATCAAGCAGACGCTTGATTCAATGCCGGTAATGGCTGCACTTACGGTTCCATGGTTCCTGGCGGAGCTCAAGGGATATTCTCAACTGTATTCGGACATGTCACAATACACCTACTTTCAACTCGCATGGCAAGGACTTTTTTTCCTTGGATTTACAGATTTTGCAATTTATTACATTCATCGGGGACTGCACCACCCAAGAATTTACAAGTACTTGCATAAATCCCATCATAAGTGGATTGTACCGACTCCATATGCGGCATATGCATTCAATCCATTCGATGGTTATCTGCAATCTCTTCCTTATCACATTTTTCCAATGATTTATCCACTTCCAAAGCTCGTCTACCTTGGATTATTCGGATTCATCAATATTTGGACAATAATGATCCACGATGGAGAATACCTTGCAAACAATCCGATTGTCAACGGATCAGCGTGCCACACAATGCATCATCTATACTTCAACTACAACTATGGTCAATTCACAACGCTCTGGGACAGACTTGGTGGATCCTATCGCAAGCCGGACGATAACCTATTCAATCAATTGACTAAGCAGGACTCGAAAACGTGGAAGAAACAGGCTGCAGAGATGGAACGGATTGTAAAGACTGTGGAGAGTGATGATAACAGGGTATATGCTAAAAAGACTCAGTGAGGTCAATCGATCAATTCTCAGTGAGGTCAATCGATCAATTCAAACTTCTTTTCTTAAATTACAACAAATTCTTGACAAAAAACTGATTAGTCATAAGCAAAGCTTCCTCGCTACGCTTCTTCTGCTCTGTAATACCCCAATCACCACGAGCAGCCGCAAACCCGTGATGCATATCATCAAACCGGACATATTCACACTTGGTGAGCTTTGCCGCAATAGCTTTCATATCCTCGTCTTTTTCTCCATTGGTAGCAATGATCAATGTCGGCAAATCCTCAATGCCCTCGGTATCAGCAACCTCAAGTTTTGAAGGATGAATAAGCACAATCGCATTGACGAGCTTATGCTTTGCTGCCATAATAGCCAACTTAGCACCCCAACAGAATCCATAAAGTCCAACAGTCTTAACTGACGGATAAGTGTCGGTGATGTACTTAATCGTAGTCTCGGTGAACGGCAAATGGCTGGGTGGTGCATTCTTGGCACGCCAGGTTGCGAAGAACTCCGGATCGCTGGCTGGTGTCTTATCCAGTGGCAATGGCTCACCGTTGAAGTAATCTGGAATCACAACAAGAGGGCCATTTTCAAGCGATGCAAGGTAATCAGCACCTTGATAGGTGTTCTTATGGAAACCAAAAATGTCTACGACGTTAGCACTGTAGCAAACAACAAAGCTCAACGACAACAACATACCGTAAATACAGATCAATGCGTAAGTAGCAGATGTATTTCCAGTCACGTAAACTGGTCTGCCTTCCAATTCGACATGAGTGCCCTTAGGCGTGTAGTCGGCTGAGTTATGTTAGTTATCAAACCAAATGATCTCATTGGGTCATGACGTACGAGTGAATTCAGGCACCGGAATAGTATCGCAATCAATTGCCATTGGAGAAACACAAAAAAAAAGAAATGGTGATGAATTATATGCTTCAACTGAGTAGAAAGTATCCAATATCTTTTCCAGCAATGGCAGGAGGTCGGTACGAATCGTCGGATTATATAATGATCTAGGAGACGCCAATTACGAGGAATAAGACGAACCTTGCGCGCTCCGATGCGGCGCCAACATCGCCGAAATCCCGAGAACAATGAGTTGTAATTAATAGAAAAAAAACTTTCGTCGCTATTCAAAACTATGTAACAGCTATTGTGCGGGTTTGAGTATAGTTGACTTGTTAATACACCAGATACTTCATAAAAAACTGATTTGTCATCAACAGTGCCTCTTCGCTTCGTTGTCTTTGCAAATCAACCCGCCAATTTCCCCTTGCCGACGCAAATCCATGATGCATATCGTCGAATCTTACATACTCGCACTTGTTCAAACCTGCAATCAAAGTCTTCATATCTTTATCTTTTTCCCCTGATGTCGCAATTATCGAAGTTGGTAAGTTTTCAATACCTGCGGTCTCGTCAGGTTCAATCGCAAGTTTCGTACCAAGATAGAATCCGTATAATCCTATTTTTTCAAATTTATACGTTTTAGTAATAAACTTGAGTACGGTCTCGGTATAAGCCAAGTGGTTTTGAGGTGCATTCTTTGCTCGCCATGCCTGTGCAATTGGCTGATTTGTTGCAGGACTGATATCGCTTGGAAATGGCTCACCGCAATAGAAATCCGGCATTACAACAAGAGGGCCGTCTCAAGTGAGGCAAGATAGTCTACGCCTTGATAGGTATTTTTGTGAAACCTAAAAATGTCGATCATTAGCCGGCGCCAGGTACATAGATGTGGCACTTCTTACCATAGATGCAAACTAGGGCATAAGTAGCCGAGATATTGCCAGTAATGTAGACTTTTTGTCCTTCTAGCTCAATATGAGTGCCCTTGCGCTTGTAGTCAGTTATTATTTAGTTATTAAGTTTGTAGATGGATAACCATACGGGTGAACCTTGGCACAGGGATAGTATCGCAGTCAATTGCCATCTTAAGTAAACGAAACA
Source organism: Myxozyma lipomycoides (assembly GCA_030564125.1). NCBI lineage: Eukaryota > Fungi > Ascomycota > Lipomycetes > Lipomycetales > Lipomycetaceae > Myxozyma > Myxozyma lipomycoides. The sequence goes on from JAJLTW010000026.1 coordinate 97,037, forward strand.
ACAATAACAGCAAAAAAAAAAAAAAAAGACTTTTACTAGAATTCAGTTAGCGAGTAGGAAATATCTGTGTTTATACATATTCTGACAAAATACGAGTGCCATGTAAGTTACTTAGGGCCCTGGAGCGAGCGGTGTTAAGAGTTGCCGAAATGCCTTAGTTAATGCCAAACTTTGCACGTAAGTTCACGACAATCAACGATAACTATGGACTTGACGGAGCTAGCAAAATCCGTGAAGTTTGACTCTGTTAAAAATGATAAAAAGAGGATAGACTGGATTTATTTGCTTCGTGCAACTGCTGGATTCAGAGCACAGGATCTCGACTTGACGTTTCTCGGCGGTTCCGCAGCAACGGGGACATGGCCTACAGCTGTGCATGCCGAACTGGCACAGGTTCTTGAAAGTTATGATAGAGGAGATTTGATTGTTAGGTTTTTGGGACATGTTCTGCGAGCAAGGATTGCTATGGATCTTGACAGATCGAAGGTAGCATCTTCAGAAATCGGCCGTGCGATGTCATTGTTAGGACCCCGGGACGAATTTGCAGTAGCGCTAATACCGGGACTTGAGAAGGTTCAGTTAGGAGTATTACAGAACTCTCTTCCATTTGTCAGATATGAAAGTATAAACGGTCTGAATGCGTGTGCAACCGTGTCAACTGACGCGCTCACTTCGTTTTCTGCGTTAGCGGCGTCTTCGGTCAAGGCATTGGATTCAACAACGACATTACGGTCGTTATCCGGTATGAAAATTTACGATTCAAACACAGGCTTGTATGGAGGTATGATATTCAGACTTTTACCACGATCGCCATTTCCGCTCCATATCTGCAACGGAGGGACAATGATCGTACATCTTGCGCTTGTGAATGAAATGAATTTGTTTCCCAAGGCGTTGATCAAACCGGATGACAATATCAAAGTTACTGTAGAATCTGAGCACGGTACAGTACAAATGACCGAAACCCCAGTATTTGAGGATCTTGAATACCCAAGCTTGACATTCAATGGATTTCATGGCTCTGGAAAAGGTGCTGTAATGTTTACACTCGAGTCGCCACCCAAATTTTTAAAGTTTTCTGTGGTAGAGTCGAAGTTTACTGTTGTTCCGCTTATTTTAGGTCCGTTTAATGATGAATCTGAAAGAGGGATTCTAAGGACATACAGATCTATGCATTTATCTCGGTCACGAACGCTCGCAATCAAAGAGTCGACTTCGGATTTACCTGGTAAAATTTGGGATTCGGCATTTTTTGTAGGTGATGCGGTATTGGAACACTTACAAAATTGCAAAATTGAGAAGCCTCGAATATTGGATTTGTCGACCGGAACTGGTGGAGTTGGATTATGGTTGCATCATAAATTAAAAGCGGAAGTGGTTCTTACAGACGTTGATGACGCGGTAGGATTGATACACCAGAATGCACGAGATACCGAATCGGATGTACATATTGAGAGTTTATCTTGGGGTGAGGAGAGTGATGTTTTAGATGGGTATTTCAATGTCGTTATTGCTTGCGATTTGATTTACGAACTTGAATATGTCGATGTTTTGTTCACGACGTTGCGGAAACTGGGTAAACCAGGAACTACCATATTCATTGGCTACAAACCACGTGGACTAAGTGAAGAAGAACGAACCAAGTTATCGAACGATCTGGCAACGACATTTGACCTGGAACGTGTCCAAGTTCAGGAGACTACAATCACCGGATCACCAGGGATATTGAGTTCAGAAGTAGACGTTCAAATTTGGAAACTCACATGTAAATAATTTAAACAGAAAAAAGGGAAACGCTTTTTTTTTCCTTTATTTATTTAACTATTATCGGTTTGACTGCAACAAATGCATCCCTGACTTGGTCACCCATCATCTCAGCTTTAACCGCGCTCATCTCATGTTTGACAAGTTCTACCAATTCAGGTTGCTCAGCGCCGGCAGCACGTAATTTTGCTTCGGTCAACAACTTGTTTGCGAGCTCATAATTTCCTCTTCGTGCTTCGACTGAACCTAATCCATAAACCGCAAAACTCTGGGCAAAATCCATGTCTTCTAGATCGTCCTTGTCAAACTTTGAAAGCGAAGATTGTCGTAATGTGGTGGCTCGGGAAACCACATCCTGAAAACAAACCTGCGCGATTTCAAGGTACTTGTCAGCCAACGACTTGAGTTCATCTTTTCTATCGACATTTTCAACATCACGAGCTTCACTTAAAGTGAACTCGTACCCGGTGAAATAAGCCGCCCCGATATCAACTTCAGTGCGTAAAATCCGTGGGTCTGAATCACCTATTAACCTTTGAAGCCTTGCATTCTCCATTTTCAATTTACATCCCAGTCCATACCATATCGATTGTGTTAACATTGTCGCGTAAAAATCCCGAGCCAGTGCTAAATTCCGTTCGATCTTCTCAGAAACATGTTTGAATGCTTTTAATTCCTGATTAGAAGGTACAGGTGGTAGTGTATATTGCTTTAAAGGTAACGGTACAGATAATTCAAGGTCCATAATCGGTGTTTTAAGAATTTCCTTGTATTGGGACGGTAATCGGCCTTGGACCACCTGGATCCACATCCCAAGCTGTGGTATCGCGTCAACTGCACGGTCTAGGTAATCCGATAGCTCAGCTACCTTGACACTGATCGAAAGATACCTTACTATTTTGTCTTCGTCCATCTCACCAAGTCTTCGTGGATCTTCAGTTATATACACAGTCCCGGCATTAAGCGCAGTCGCCAGTAACATCGCCGAATCTTCGTAGCGACCTAATTTCTCCAACGTCTCGGCTATTTTAATTTGTAACCCAGTAAATTCTTCTGAAGTCCTGTCTTCAGTCCGCGATTCCTCCAGCTGCAAAGCAGCAAAATAGTGCTCAATCATCTCGTCCTGTGATGCCTTGTCAAGTTTGCCAGTGCTGTCGAGTATGTGTTCAAGGTGAAGTGCATGCCTGAGTAAGTCTGTTGCATCTTTAGAGTACACTGATTGAGTCAAATACTTCCATGTGCCGTAAATACCCCCGAAAAAAGTAGCGCCTACTCCGAGAACAATCTTGGCCCGTCGGGACAGAAATTGTTGTCGGGGAGGACTGTAGTTTGTATATAGTCTAACCTGTCGCACCACCAACGGGTAGCGTAGTTGTGGTCTGATTCGATAAAGTACATCTAGAATTAGTAAATATAAAAGATCAAATCATATCACTTACTTGGAATCCGCATTTTTTGATGTGGCTGATTATAACCGCCAATTTCCAAAGCTGAACTGGTAGTGAAGTTAATCTTGAATGTAAGGTAATTAAATCTCCAAGTTTTCGAACTCGGTTTTTCTTAATGGTTCAATCGTTAACGACAACACAACGATGGCGGAACTCACACATATACTGTAAGCGATATATTTGCTGATACTTTATTGTTTTATACTAAATTAAAAACAAGGTCACTTTCAATTCCATTCGAAAACGATCGACAAGCTCGTTTGGCTGTAGAAGCATTGTCACCAGATCCGCAATTGCATCCAGACCAATTCACCCAGACGATAACTGCAACATGTTCACAAAATGACAAGGGATTATTGAATGCAGAGTTCAAAGCTCTTAGCGAAAGATCATTACGAGTAGGAGTGAACGGATTTTTGGAGAGTTTAGGTGTTATTGTAGGGTGCTTAAACGAACTTGACTACGACATGCTCAAAAATTGATAGACAAACTACGGCGTTTTTTTTTTCTTTGTTTATTTGGAGTAACTTAATTACTTAATAAATTGATAAGAACTATGTACCTCTAATCTCATGTCATGTCTTCAAAAAAATCTATCGTGGCAACTTTCCATCCACATATCCAGGCAACTTGGGATCATGAATCTGGCATCCTACACTCACAATCTCGTGTTGCCAATCTCCATTCAAAGTATGTTGAGCGACCAAAGCAGTGAGATAATCCCCCTTGTAGCATCGTGAATCCAGACCCTTTGAGTACTGCTTTATGGATAGTCCAGTCTTTGCATCGTGGCCGTACAACACTGTTCGGCGTTGCGAAGGAGGAAGAGTTTCCTGATAGTCGTTCCACACTTCTTTCCACAAAATACCGTCGCGGGTTGGCGAAGCGGTGGAGTTGTCTGGTGGCAGCAATGTTCTAATGTACAACAACACTGCCGGGTCCTGGTCTTCGTAGGTAGGAACGTTCCACATCAGACCGGCGTGAGCTGCACTAACGTCACCATTAGCCTCGCCAAAGATCTTCTCGGGGAAGTGCATGATTAGCGGGCACGAGTCAATGTATGCAATCTGTTCCATGGTAGCTTTTTTGATGATTTTTTTCTCGTCAGCTGCGATGTGGACAAATCCGCCTTCGTTGAGATCGTAGTCGCCATGCTCGATATGATCGTCGTCCATCTCATGTGTCCAGCAGTCATCGTCGTCATCGTGATCGTGACGACTATGTGTCTTTGTGAGCGACAGGTGAACCTGTTTGCCACGACCCATCTGCGCCATCAACAATCCGGTATCGTCAGTGTCGTCATCGTCATCAAAATGCTCTAAATCGCCGCTCTTGGTGCCGTCTGCCAACCGATCCCTCACATCGTTATCAAACTTTTGCCCGTGCTTCTTTGCGTACCGACGCAGCAACGTGTTTTCGTGGTTGCCTCTGATACAGCTCGCGTTGTATTTCATCGCCATCTCCAACACCGCGATCGAGTCCGGGCCCTTGGAAATGAAGTCGCCCAACAGAAACAGCTTGTCCCTGCCAGGAACAAACTCGACTTTCTTGAGCAGCTCGCCAAACTCGACGTTGCAGCCATGAATGTCTCCGATAAACACCAACCGCTCGTCAGTCCTGGTCGGCATCAGACCCGGCGCGTACTCACCGACCTTGACCGTCGGCTTGATCACATATTCGTCCTTGTGCTGCGAAGGCGCCCAGAACAAGACCAGGTATATCATCGGCAGCGCTACTGCTGCTCCAACCACGTACAACAGGTTCTTGTATCGGAGGCGCCGTCGTCGTCGTCGCCGGGGCACCTCGTGCATCAGATGAACCTGGTCGACCTCGTCGCGTCCTTGCTCAAACTGCGATACTTCTCGATACGACATTGTAGCTTCTGACGTGTATTCTCGACAGTAACCACTTTACCATCGACCCAGCCTGCAGACCGGCTTAAATACCACAACCAATCCGTCACGGTGCCTGTAGTTTACCGTACATATTAACTAATCTGTACAGTAATCGTCTGGTCCAACCAAAAACAAGCCGCGCGGCGCGTGCACATGTTGGCGTGACAGTTATGCTGCAGCATTCTGGCCCCAATCAGCCGTGCACGTGCGAGATGGCTCGAAACATTGATTGATTGTGTCCTAACTACATAATACATAGTAGCTATTAATAGTTAACTAGTAAGCTTAGCTAACTATTTCCATATCAAGTTTTCGCCTGTTTACGTAATTGTTGCGTGGGTTCGTTTAGCTAGTGAACTATTGTACATATGTATTGTAGCGACGTTGATCGTGGTCGGTCGAGGCTCGCTTATCACACCAGATGAAAAGGGTAACTAATAGCGGAAGTTCGGACCAGGGCTGGACCCAGGGTGTGACGGGTTAGGGCCCCGTCCAGAAGAATGAGTATATAAAGGATAGAGCGAGCCTTTAATAATGTAAATATGTCTTAGAAAGCTTGGGCTTCGGCCCAGCACCAACAGTAAATGGAGATTAAGCCTAAGCACTAAGAATCCCGTTAGAGGGTTTTGCCTCTGACGCGACACAGGGCTTCATACCCGAGTATGCGAGTATGTATGTATGTATGCAGACTGTTGTTCGCGGCAATTTAAACAAAACTTTTTCTGTCTCTCAACAAGTGATTTATCTATTACTACTTGTCAACCATGGACGGAAATATACATGCAGTCGCTGTGTACAGTAAATTGATATATAGTCTGATAGTCTGATTGGCAATAGAATAATAATAATAATAATAATAATAACTACTCTTCAGTGGCATCCTCCAGTACCACATGTCTCACTGGACTTTTTGATCTTGACTTGGTACCCTCGCCAGGCACCTGAAGCTGCTCCTTCTTCTCTTCTCGCTCCTCCTCGTCCAAAAACTCCTGTGTCTCGTCGCCAAGATTGGTCTCCAGCAGTACCTTGCCGGCCTTGTCGCCACGCTCAGGCACAAAGTGCTCCTGCACTTCAACCGGGACCACTGGAGTTGACGCACCAGTGACTGCAGGCGTAGACGCAGCTCGAGACTGAACACCACTCAGTGGAACTTGTTCCTCGTCCTTTTCTTCGTGGTCCAGTGTCTCGTCCTTCTCAACAATAGCATGCTCCAGTGTCACTGTGTGTGCAGGTTTTGATGAATTCACCGATTGCATAGATGCAGTTTCCAAATTTGCCTGCATTGGCGTCTCAAGCACGTAGTACTCGCCCTCTTCATTGACTTTGTTCCCTTCTGAATCGATAATAGCAGTACTTGGATAAAAATCATCATATGAATGTTCCGCTGCATCTTCCGACTTAGCTGGTGGCGCGACAAACTCGTAAGCCTCTTCGTCCGTTTCGGAAGAGGTTTCTGATCCAGGCGATAGAATTTTGTCCACTTCATCGGCAGCATCGACAGCAGCGGTAGTAACGGCATGCTTCGCAACCCGCAGTTCCTGGCGCTTGGCCCGAGTCTCTTCATCTTCCAATTCGCCCTCGGCAGGTGTGATCTGAATATCGTCCAAGTCAGAATAAATTCGTTCCAGTTCTGACTGCACCTCAAGTAATTTCTTGCGCTTGACTGTTTCGTCGAGATCAGACGACCCGTATCTGTTGATTAATTCAGTCTGGTGGGTAACCTTTTCTTTTAATACTCCAATATGAGATTTAATCGCGTCCAATGGTTTTTGTAAAATCGTGACTGGTGCAGGCACCAGCTGTTCCTTCTTGACGTTGGAAGATGATAAAGTGTACATAAACGGTGGTCGACTCGCTGGTTCTGAAGTTTTCGACGGTGGACTAACTGGAGTTAGACTAGTAGACTCTTGCTCCTGCTCACCGAATAGGAGCTTCATCAAGTTGTTGTACGACAATGGAGTGTCGGACTCTTGCTCTACACCCTCCATTGGCGTTCCAACTTCGTCCGATTTCTCTTCAATCTGTACTGGCTCTCTTGGCTTTGTTGACCCAAATAAAGACGCAAGCATGTCTTGAGTTGATGAATAGTTCACATCAGGAAGTAACTTTGCACTCGGACCTTTGTCAACAGCCGAGCCTCTTCTAGATCCACGTTTGCGCATAGCAGCGTCTGCCGAGGAAGAGCCGCGAAAAAATGGCTGCGGGGCGATCCCTTGCTGGCGTAAGAATGCTTCAACAGTTCCGGGTCGAATTGGAGTCTCCTCATCTGAGTCTGATGCTTCTTCGCTTACAAAAGCACTCGTTGGTCGTTGCTGTCTAAAAATAAATTGAGGCTGCTCCGGGCTTGTCTGCTCGTTAATCTGCTGCTGCACAGCTCTCAAAACTTTGGTCAATTGAGCATCCTTGCGTGCCTGCTCCTCCTGCTGCTTTCGATACACTGCATATCGCAGCCGCTGTCGTCTTGCGATCTGGTTCTCTCGCTCAGCCAACGCAGCTGCCAGGAGGGCAGCTTCCTGCTGCTGCTGTTGTTGTTGGTGCTTATAAGCTCTCAGCACAAGATCCTGTTCCTCTGCAATAAGATACGTGAGTTGGTCCCTCTTTGCACTCAGCTGAGTCTGCTGGCGGGCCAAAAGACGCTGTTCGATGGCAATTCGCTGCTGTTCCTTCTCCAGCGCCTGGAGCTGCGCAACATAGTGCGACAGGTGCGATCTGTGGGCAGCAATTGCCGAAGCCGGCGTCTTATCTGTGTTAATGGGGACGTAGAACATTTCAATGCAATAATACTGCCGAGATTATAGAATATGATGTATAATTGACCTACACCACAGGGGGGGGCTGCGGATCCACCTGGTCTTATAAGCCGGCTGGCCCCCCGAACATGCCGCGCTCTAGAAAACACCACGCGATTCTGCTGGCTGACGTCAGTGCGGGTACGACGAGGGTTGGGAGGAGAACGCGAACATCAAAGAACACCTCACGCATGCCTGACATATATGGCTTCACTGAGTGACAAACTTCAAGAGTCGTGACACTGGCGGACCTGGACGTGCTTACGTGGTTGTTTTGATAGTAGTTGATTACTACTAATTGCTGCCACCTTTTGCTCCGGTCCGGAGCTGCGCTTCAAACCTACCCGATACCGTCCTTAGTGCTTTCCCGTTGGCAGACATGTCAAGTCTTCATTCTACCGAGCAAATGAAGCATAAATCGGCTATTTTTGACCAAAAAGAAAGTAGCAATGCGGAGAAATGTCCAATTACAAAGTGTTCATTAAATCTAGTTGCGAAGTAATTGTATTTGTTAACTCGATACCCCGATAATTATCCATCCACAATCCAACCCGCCAATACGCCGCAGCCCAACCAACAAATGACCGTAATAAAATACAACATGTAAATTAGCTAATCGCTCCTCTCGTTCTCAAAGTTGATCACAGAATCAATAATATCCTTCTCAAGCCCACCAGTCGGGGTATCTTTCAACGCCGCCACGATCTCCTCGTGAAGCGTTTGTCCAAGTTCCTCGCTTACGACATGGCCCTCGCGCATACCCCAGTACTTCCGTCTATTCACCTTACGACTCTCGGAGTCAAAAGAATACACCTGATCGCTAGTAGCACTCTTCCATAAAAGTTGCATATCTGGCACTGATCCGTATAAGTATCCTGCTGATAGCCCGCCAAAGTTCCACACATGTCTCATGAATCTGGTTTTGTGGTTTGTATGCGACAACAAAAGTATTCCAAATCCGGATATAAGTGTCATCAAATAAAATAAATATCTTGGTACATCGCCTGCGTCTTCTATGGTGCCCAAGAAACCTAATAAGGAGCATGCTGGCCCGCTAAGCCCATTTATGGGCAACCCACCTCGCATCATAACCATAGGCAATACCGCAGCACTTATTACACTGCCGCAAGCTCCAGTTACAGCAGCCGCCCAAGTTGCGCTGGAACCAATCAGGTACTCCGACTCCATACCGAGCCATGTAAAAGCAGACGTGAACATAACCAACTGCAAAATCGTAGAGTGAGAAATCTGGGAAATATACATCGATAAGTATGGATTGTACCTGGTGGCGCGACCGTGGAGTTGGTAGAATATTGGCATGTTGACGTATCCTTTCAGCACCAACGACTTCCGCACCGGTGGGATCATCACCTTGGCAGCAAACAACACCACTGCTGCACCTGCTACCGCTGTGGTAACAGGGTATGAGTGCTTCTGTCGTGTAGCACCACCTCCCTCGCCGTCATCCACAAACTGCCTTATCGCCATAGCCCCACCAAATCCAAGAAGCCCTCCAAGGCCAACAGCAGCGATCCCCATCGGAACAAGATATCCATACTTGTAATTATCCAAAACAGTCTTCCTCGGGCCATCTCGCAAACACCTCTTGATCTGCGCCTGTGACTCCTTGAAGAACGTCTGCTCAAGCGTATCCCTTGATGTCGTACCACCGAAATAAGCGAGCAGCGACCGCCGCCTCTCCTTCACCACTCTGCCGGGACTCGTAAACCGTTGGAACGTACTCGTGACGCTTGCTCCTGCACATGTCCTCCTAGAAAACATTACGCCAATATCTCGTCGTGATTTCTATTCACGGTAGATAAATGGTAATACTGTGATGCTACCTGGGGAAAACGCGATAATTGCGGCACTGCGATGCGCGCGCGTTGGGAGCAAAAACATGGTTGGGAGTTTTTGATGCGAGCACTAACCAGGACGAGTAGCACTAAATCATAATTATTAAGTTAGTTAACTTATATTAGTTAGTTATCTGAGATTTAGACTACATATGAATATGACACTCTATAACTACGCCTTAAAGACGTTCTGTTTTCTTTCTTTAATTGTCTCGTGTTACGTTTTACCACTTCATAATAATTACCAATTGACTTTTCCAACATCTCTAGCGCTATCGTGTCAGAGGCGAAACCCTCCAACGGGATTCCTATTGCTTAGGCTTAATCTCCATTTATTGTTGGTGCTGGGCCGAAATCTCACGCCTTTTAAGATATATTACATTATTAAAGGCTCGCTCTATCCTTTATATACTTATACTTCTGGATGGGGCCCTAACCCGTCACAAGCGCGTCCTCACGTCGCGTCACCCACCACTTCCACTCCGATCCGCACCTCAAACACAACGTGACGATTATAAATTTTGTAAAAAAAAATATACAAAAAGATACAGCACCTACGATTCCAGCGTGGTCTCCCACCGCAGTACTAAGCAGGCTCAATGGCGCTTAACGGTTGTTGATCGGACGGGGAACTGTGATCCACCATGATATGGCCGTATCTAAAAAATGTAAGGAAACGAGCTTTGATGAACTTCTGTTGATAGGGTTATGGTTTGGGTTAGGGCAATCTGGCTATAAAA